>CABFWB010001791.1:21247-58046 GCA_902151455.1 Timema bartmani
AAAAAAAAAAAAAAAAAAAAAAAAAGTAATTTTGTTTCTTTTAAAACAGTTTTTAATTAATTAATTTTTGTTAAAATACTGGCTTTTAGGTACACATGTTCGTGTAATAATGTTTAATTTCAGACCTATGCTTGCGGTAGATATCGCACAACACTTATGCAAACACACAAAATGTAAACATATATATACCCATTTTGAATAACACTGTTGAATTCTTTTATAAAAAATTAATCAATATTTTAAGGTTAGAATCAAAATCTCAATTTGGTTTTGAGGTATGACCATATGGTGTGGCCGTTTTATTGTTTTTTTTTCTTCTTTTTTCAATGTCACTTAGGACATTTACTTCAATCAGCCAGGAACACTAGTATACTATTCTTTTCTGAGGCTGTTTACTTGAACTACAATGCGTTCAATCTAGTTCCAAGCCACATAACCTAACTAATCGCAAATCTCGTCTACGGAATAACCGAGAAGACATTTGTACGGAACTACACCGACATATTTATATTCTAAAGGATTTTTTTTTATCACCAAGCCTTACTACCCATTGATTAGAAAGGTTATATTTATAGAAAGTGTATGTTTATTTATTAATTACACTAATGGTTCTTAGGGATTAGGAAGGTTATATTTATAGTAAGTGTACCCGTATTTGCATGGCGGGAGAGTGTAAACCCAATTTTTGGGAGAAAAAACACCCTGAGCACACCCAACCAAGATTCAAACCTCTATCTCCCCGTCATTGGCAGTCTAGTCTACTGCGAGAGTAGCGTGTTAGATCACGTGCCTACCGAAGAAAAGTCTGTGGTATGATTATGAATGTAGTTCACCTGTCCCAATTGATGTACAGAGCAAATCATAAATAAATGTTCTAATGTTTCAGGAACGTGACAAACCACACAACTGGAAGACTGTAACTTGTACATCAAATAAAGTCGATCTTTCGTGTAAGCGTTCCCGAGACGAAGGTGGCGTTTTCTTGTTTGGAGATGCCATTTGAGGTTAAGGAGAGCTATCTATTTGTTGTTGGTAGAATTGGGCTGTTCTACGCCCCTACATTTTCTCTCTCGTCACGTCACGTCAGTATGGTCGGTTTTTCACTTTATGTTTATGCGTGTGAGCTGTAATTAACGGAGTGTTAATTATTGCCACGCGTGGAGTGGGGCCGGTTTAACTTGTCGGTAGGATTTTTATGTTTAAAGCGGGTGGGCGGCCATACTCAATGTGATTTTATTAAGTGTTGTTTGCTGTGTATATTATATAATTATTATATTTATATTAATTATAATATTTATTATTATCATCTGGATTGTACACATTCTTAGGAGTAACTGTCTTTTGCCCGACGTAATTGAAGGAAAGGTTGAAGAAAAGAGGAGCTTAGGAAGAAGGAGGATCCAAATAATATATTACTTGAAGGAAAAAAGACAATTCTGGGAGCTGAAGGTGGAGGCAGAGGAGAGGGCGCATTATCGGTCTAGGTTCACAGACAAATGAAATGGACCTGCCGTAAGACAGAACACCTAATAATAATCCTTATTACGCGCATTATTACCCAGACTTTGATTTATTAAATTATACCTAAAGAAAAAGTGGCAGCGGCTTAACCAGCCAAACTCACAAGTTCCCTTGTGGCCTTTTTGCAAACGGAGATAGTTACGGATTCAGGTAAGGCTGTACCTGTTTCTATTCCTGGACCACGTCCTTTCCAAAAACCCTACTCCATCTTTATCTCTGTTTTCTCAAGAAAGGGAGCTACGAGGTAAGTGGAGTCGAGTGCCAAGGTGAGTTTTATTACTAGAGATATTAATAATTTACTATAGTTTATTATAGTTTTTTCCGTTCCCCTTGTTTATCTCAAGGCTGGTCCTTCAATTTTATTGTACTGTTATTGAATATCCAAAGCCGCTACCCCAACACATAACATCTTAATCTCAAGCTTGTATGGAATCCAGTTAGTTAGCTATTCTAGATGCCGCCCCAGGGACAGAAAAACATACGTGGGGATATATACAAATTTAAGACCCACTTTTTGGGATTCGGAAGCACAAAATGTTAAGATACATAATAAGTTCAAGGAAGAAAGTTTTTACGAGTTCAATAATTTCTCTATATCATAAATTAATATAAGATTAAATAAACCACTTTTTTTTAATCTATAGGAGACTTTGGTTCCTATCAATGGTAATTAAAAGTGCCTAGGTATTCGGTTAGTGCAAACCTATTTATGTACGACAGAGTCGTATTTCCCTACTAGCATTTTTTGTTAGATTAGGCTTAAGGTGCGGTAGAAGGAAGTGCCAGTAATTTTACAGTTTTTATATCATTATATTTTTTTTGGCCAAAATAAATCAAACATTTCTCCAGCAGCAGCAGCAGCATAGTTTAGTTTTCTGCACATGATAATATCAACAGATCTTGAATATCTGTCAAGGGTGTCCTCAAATTCTGTCAAAACATCTCTTTATTTAAAAAGTTTTGACAAAATTCCAGGACACCCTTGACAGATATTCAAGATCTGTTGATATTAGCATGTGCAGAAAACTAAACTATGCTGCTGCTACTGGAGAAATATTTTATTTTGTTTTGGCCAAAAAATTTCAATTCTATAAAAAACTGTAAAAATATTTTCGCTCCCTTCAGCCGCACCTTAAAAGAAAAGTATTAAGCACTCCTACGGAAAAGGAGATTGTTGAAAAAAGAGTATAGTAATATTTATTTCTAAAACATAAAAGTATTCACTAGATGTTTTTCATTTATCTTACTGCGTATATTCTGGACAAGTTATTATTATTATTATTATTAGCACCGCGTCTTACTACCCGTTCGGGTTGTACGCACTTACGCTAATGTGTAATGGTAGGGTGATTGTGAGATGAAATGGAGGACCTACAGTTTAACGTGGGATCCGAACCACGGTGGAGGCCTGGCATTCCTCACATTCACAAGTTGTGATTAATACACATCTTGTCAGAGGTGAAGGAAGGGTTTGGAAATCAGATAAATCTGTGCCGGGACCAAGGATTGAACCCCGAACCCTCAGCACAGAAGTCTGACACCTTACCCCTTGCTAGACAGGTAAGCTAGTAAGACGCGATGATAAAAAATATATATTTACTTTACTGTAGTAACAAATATTACATTTAAAAAAATGCCATTTTTATGAAAGAATGAAATAGAATGGAATTAGAGATATTATCGAATTTGCCATATTCTTTGTAAGTGCAAAATATATCTCAAATCCCACTTAAACCCAATACAATAATTGTTTACTTAGGTTCATTAATATGAACGACTTTCACCTCCATATGGGCAAACACATATTACCAAATATTTTATAGTGTTAACCGTATGCTAAAAAAATAACGGATGTTACTTAGAAAAAGTCTTTTATAAATACCTAATAGTATATCGTTGCTTTCTTCCATCTTGGAAATGTGTGTTTATTTACTAAGAGATCTATGTTTGATAAACAATACTGGTTTAATTAGCGTATTATTAATATATCTCGAAGTATTCGTTTGTGGTTGAATATTATCTTATATTTATCATTTAAAATACATATTTTGTATACGTTTAAATTAAATTTAATCAAAGATGTTCAATAAAAAATGCGTCAAATGTAAAAAATAAAACGGAAAGTAAATAAAAAGAATTTATAGAAAGGAGTTTTTATTTTTACATAGGATTTTTGTTTTGAATAATCTACAAACAATGTTTTTACATATTATTATGAGTTAGAATAAGTACGAAATATCTTATAAATTTATCATGGTGTCTTTACTGTGCAGACAAATTATTCAATACAAATTATTTCAATAAACATTTAAAACATCTATTTAAACTTAAAATCATCCTAAATAACTTTTATTTAAAAAAGTTATTTGTTTTATTTTTTTCAACATAAATAGTGATAATTTAAGTGTTTACAAATTTATCGTACATGTCAACTTAATTTACAGAATATATTGTTTTGATAGCAAAAGAAAAGAATCATTATCAGTGTGTTAATAAAACATATAACTTTCCAAGTAGGATCAATTTAGGATTAACTGTAGTGCTTTTTAAAATTGATACATCATCATTAGTCAATTGTAAATAGTAATAAAAATGAATTTGGAAATTCATATGATTGGTACTTCTGTTTCTGTACATTTGATTGATAGTACGGGGAATATTTGTTGAGAAAATTTGAATGTTGATATAAACAAGACTATAGAAAAACCCCATATAATGCTGTATTATCAATCATTAATCAATACATTACCACGTGTTATCAAATTAGATCGTCTTAATGACTTACGTACTGTACAACACGGCTATAAAGTTTTTGGTTTAATTATTTAAATTATTATCTTGAATTAGTAGAAAATAGATAACCAAAACACCCTTGCCATTTATGTAATATTAATTTAAAGGGGGAAATCCCAATTCAACAATGACACATGTAAATAATCGTAATCGGGAATCTTTATTAGGCCTAAATAATTGGACAGTGAGCTTGTGTGTCAATTTGACTAGAAATTCATGATACATTTATATACATGTAGCACAATATTAGGAGTTCATATGTTATTTTTTATTAGAGAATATTTTAAATTTTTGAGGATTTAAAAAATTGTATTTGACAAGTTCAAGCACTATTATTATTCCTAATGACCATGGATTTTGTATAACAATTTAAATTACTTTAAATTTCAGATCAAAACTATTTCCAATCTCATCAAAGGAATTATCTATTAAAATTTATAAAATACAACTTAGGTTTATTAGAAATATTATTAAATAACTACTATGTGTTCTCGCCAAAGCTATTTTAAACAATTTTGTATATATAAACCCAATTTGTAATAGTAGAAAATTATTTTGCTGGTTTCATATGTTCTATTTTAAATAATTAAAAAGCATAAGAAACATCTTAATTTTAATGTATCAAATACAATTATTAATATAAAGTAACTATTTTTTAAAGTTGTTATAACTTATCTACTTAGAAAACCATTTGGGTAGTTAATTAAATTAAGTAAATACATTATAAAAAACAAAATATATTGACTAAAGAACCTATCATATATTCAAGAGAATGAAAATCAATCCAGAAAGAAATCGACTTACTTGGTGGAGTTAAATTTAGATTTAAAAGCCTACATTCATATCTAGAGAAAAGTGATATATTTGATCATTATAAGATTAAACACCAACAAAGAACAAAACTACCTACTGCAGAGAAAAATGGATTTTTTAAATCAAATAAATTATTTTAAATTCAAAATATTATCCCAAAATATGACTTGTTAGTTATCTTAAAGTAAATGAAATAAAATCGTATAAGAACGTATTTAAACCAAATTAATGTATGTGTATTCAGTCAATTTAAATGCAGAGGCTACCTATCAAATTTACATTAAAACAGTGTATGTGTATACAAACTCATATTCACCTTAATGATCGTAAAAGTAACTCTTACTACACCGTTAGGAGTCAATGCGCTTAAACTTATACACATTTAATAATATATTATGACAATATTATAATATAGTGGTACAACTTACACTTCAACTGATGACTTGACTATCGATTCTTCATAGAAACAATCCGCACATCGTTTTTGGAATATTCCTAATGACTAGTTCTATCAGATCATGACAGACCATTTTGGTAAAAAAACCTTTCCCTATATACTGACGCACAAGTTAAATATATACACTATATAGTAAGCACACTTGTTAATAAAAGTCACCTGAAATCTTTCAAAAAAATAAACTTAAGCCTGCACCGCTTCAAAGACAACTGATTAGCTTAAACCATTTTACGATTATGGTCGGTCTCTTTCTAACGCTTTCTTCTACCACCTACAGCTAAGGACGAGGCATTAGTATGCGTAGCAGACGACATATCATACGTGGAGATTAACAAGAAAGAAACTCTGAAACATAAAAGTTTTGTGGGAAGAGAAGTGTCTAGTTTGTGACTTCCTACGTCAATGTCACAATGATTGGCCTTGGTTCACCATCTTCTGTTCTAACTCAAGGGTGTGGATACATTGCTGTGTGTTATTGTCTAAAGATGTAGTGTGTAAGGCAACAGGGAGATTTTCCTAGACATAAAATTACATTTTCAATATAATACTTAAGAACCACAATAAAAACTTTAAGATTGCTTTTTATTTTTAGCACCGCGTCTTACTACCCGTTCGGTTTATACGCTTCTCACGTATTACTACCCGGTTGGTTTATACGCTTATGTATTAATTACTCTATTGGTTTTAGGAGTTTGGAAGGTCATATTTAGAGGAAGTGTACCCCATATGAGTGGAAGGAGTCAAGAAAACCATGTTGGAAAAACCACCCTCAGTACACCTGACCGAGATCTGAACCTCGATCTCCGTTATCGGTACTATTCTGAGAGCGTAGCACGTTAGACCATGCGGCCACTGAAGTGGGTTTATTTTTCTTAAGATTACAACTTCTACAAACTGAAGAGACTCGTAGATCCAGAATAGATAACTACATTAATATTTGCAGGCTACATAATCTAATTTATAAATTCACATACTTTATAACTAAATTTGAACTTTCAGGCTGTTTAATATTTTCATACTACCGGGTAAGGCGTTACACTCTGAATACATTCAGATTACAGAAATAAATTTAGTAGAGTTGGATCGAATACATTATTTTACAAATTCGATTCTCAAATCCGAATCTTGGAAAAAAAATATGAACACAAGAATAAATATGATAGAATACTAGAAAATACCAAGAGCAACTAAACGTTAATATTTTTTCTTATAATCCTTTCAATTTAACATTAATATATTCAGTTAAGGGTTAAATTATTGATCTGGGGTCTGGTTGTTAAGTTCATCCTATAATTATGATTGGTTCTGAATCACAAAAAAGCAGTATTAGAGCTCTAAGGCAAATTTCACTTGATTTTTTTTAAAGGGTTTGAGTATCCAATCCAAAATTCTCTCTAACATTCTTAAGGATTTGAGGATTTGACAGCACATTTCTAAAATTTAGCTTACTAGCGTGCATAATTACGTCAGTATACGTTAATTACGTCAACAGAACTAAATTAATACCATCTGGCTACAGAAAAGCATGAATAAACCAAACTACAGAACTACATGAATCTACCAAATTAGGTAGCTATTTTCTATATAACAGATTACATACTATATTTGTAATTCAGAAACACAGACAGGTTTTTGGTACACACTATCTATTCAAGGTATGAATGTTTAGATGAAGGATTTACTACTTACTTGTATGGTTTATAGTAGACCTTTGTCTTATGATTCTTCCCAGAGACATCTAAATCCGGAACTTCTGAAATACCTCCTTAAATTATCAACCTTAATATTTGTTTCGACTATTTTTCGAATTGTTTACCTATAATTGTTATAATGAATGTCTCACTTAATATGAAGTCCTTCTCTGACGATTCGGATAAAGCAGAAATGAATTGACTCTCCGGGATGACTTATCCTATTTAATTAGATCTCCTGACAGTACAATTAATGGCTTTTCAAATTGCTTAGTCTATAAATCAAGTCAAATAAAGCCGTTTAGTTCGTGTAGGACAGCTATAAAGTGAAGCAATATTTTGCGATGTTTAAAATTTATTTGAACAAATTAATGTAAATTGTAACAAGAGATTTATACCTATCTGTTTGGATTTCCCTTTTAACAAAATACATGTATAATCGCGAAAGAAAGAAATGTTTCGCAGTTTCTTTTTCTTCTTTTTTGATAGTAATTATTTTATAATATTTTAATTTTTATTGATATATTAGTGAAAGATTAAAATTATGCTTTAGTAAAATAACGCTTATCTAAAAAGGATCAGTCTCAAATCCCGCCCGAATAAAAGGGGTGGTTTATTTTACAAAAATCCACTTCAGTGGCCGCATGATATAAGGCGTCACCCTCGCAATATACTAGACTGCTAATGGTGGGAAGATCGGACCTCGATCCTGGTCGGCTGTACTGAGGGTGGTTTTCCTAAATGGTTTTATACTCTTTCTAAACGCAAATGCAGGTATATTTTCTTTAAATTCCACCTCCTTCCCTCTAACACAATAGCGTAATTAATTTATATGCTTATAACCCGGACGGGTGGTATGCTTGGTGCTAAAAAAACTCAAAACTATTTGTTCTCCTCCATCTTGATAGATTTCCTTAAATTTAATCTCAGGTTGGAAGAATGCGTCGAAAACATGGCAAAATGAATATACAAGGTCTCATGAATAGTTGACTGTACTTAATCATCTTTCTCTCTCACATTTAATCGGGTGAAGTGAAGCATTTAATTTGAGAAACCAGAATATCCTGAGACAGAATCATTTTAGAAAATAATGTTTCGGACGAAGGTTGTCTGTTTTGTGGGGGGGTAAAGAGAAAAGTACTTGCTATTTTTGATTTAGTAGAGATGTGTTCAAGGTTATTTTCGAGTCACCGTTTATTTTTATGTTAACGTATCATTTTTTACGGCATATTTTTCATACAAAAAACCCAACAACATTTGCTTGATACTTTTTTAATTTGATAAATTATATCAAATACTACCAGCAGCTTCAAAATACATGGAGCGCATTATAAATGTTTGCAGAAATATTTATAGAGAGACGTGCTAATTAATCTTTTATAAAGCGAACTAAAAAGTTTAGTGAGGTAAGTAGTCATCATTTTCAACATTTATTGATGTAATTTTATAAATAAAATTGCATTTAAACTAATAAAGATGAACATAGTTTAAAGTTCTTGAATAAAAATTGGTATAAGAAGATACAATTTAAAATATCTTCAAAATTTGATATCAAATAAAAAAAAATGTGTTTTTGTTTTTTCGTGTAAAATAAAATTCTGGTAAAAATGCCTTTTAAAAAACAAAGTTTATCTCGAAATAGCCTTGAAAATGTCAGTCAAATAAAAAAAATATTAGTGCTTATCTATTTTCCCCCTCAAACACAAATATTTTTGATTTAAAACAATTTTTTTAATACTTCGTTTCCAGGATATTCTGTTGTCTCAACTTAAATGCCTTATCTGGTATTATTAGATTGTCGAAACATATTTGCCAAATACAAGATCAAATCAATTTTTTAGTAAATTTGAACTAACAGAAAATTTCCAAGTAAGTTTGAACAAACCATGACAACTCAACCATTGGGATGATAAAATTAAACTTGATATAAAAATATAGTAAAAATACAAATAATCAAATGTTACAAGAGAATAAAACAGTTTTAGAAATTCATAGCTACCCAAACGTTCAGAATTTTCAAACGTTCACTTTGATAACACATTATTGAATACTTTCTAAACAGCATAAACTGGTGATCAAGAGGCCTGTGACTTCGGGCTTGTAGTAATTGAAAACAAAATATTAAAAATTACACCCGAGGTGTACAACCAAAGGTTCCCTTAATTGCACAGTTGCAAGTTTAACGATGATGCCTGCTTGAATGACTATTTGAAGCTATTTATAGGAAGGGGTTACATCTAAACTTGATGCAACCAGGCTCTTATAAGTACTATAACAATTAGACGCCCAATAAAAAAACGGTTTTGTGGAACCTCGAAAAATCATCATTGAAAAGTATCGTTTCATGTTTTGAAAATGTTTATAATCTGCACTTGTGGCATTGTATACCTTCCAGTTATAGTGCAACCCCCACACAAATATATTTATTTAAAACCATTATACTCGAACTAGGGGCCTCCAAACTCTGTAAGAAATCTTCCTAACCACCAAACCATCATGCTTATAAGAGGAGTAACTTTATTTTACAGTTTATACATATCTACATTGGTAAATTACTGTGGACAGCAATTTACTGTGATTAATAAACTATTCATATGTCAGGACAAGATAAAATAACTGCATTTCTTATCTACCAGTATATAATCCTACAGAGTTTGTACTGTTCATTTTATTATCTCGAGATTAAAGTGTTAGCTCAACTAAAGCAGTAATATTTCTAGATATAAGATAGGCTACATTTTTTAGTTTGTTTAAATAAAATGAATATTTGTTCATGGAAAATGGAAACACAAATCATATTTAGCTTCAAGTATAGCCTATATTTAAAGTAATGTCACAGCCAGATATTAATTTCATAAAATTTTCTGTGTACATATGTTTCAACTACTTATATTGGTGGAAACGTCTGTATAAAAAGTTTGTTGGTGTTGAGGTCGGGGTTTTAATCCCAGATGAGTACATTGGAAGTTTTTTCTTCAAAATATTGCGTTACTATCCTCTTTGTTGATGAACAAAGGTGAAATCACTCAAATTCACATATACACTTAGATTAGATTATCAATCGTGTGACCGTATTTGGCTTTGGGCAAGTGGACTAAATGTTAAGGAACCTTTCTCACGGAGCGGGTGCTGTCCGCAACCGAATCTAAGTGCGGACCCGCAGGGATTTTTAACCGTTGGTTCTAGTGCGGCCTTTCCCACGGTGCGTGTTCAAGTACGAACGGGTACGGGCCTGGACAGCGCCCGTTCATATACAAACCTTGCTGCGGGCCGCATCAGCACTTATTTGCTTTTCTCATCTAAAGCAATGAAGGTCTTCAAACAATGCGGATGTGGGCTGCCTCTGCCCTTAGATTCTCAGCCTCTGTTAATATAGTGTTCATTCGATAGCAATATGAGCTTGACTTACAAAAAATAGTTTTAATATGCGGGCAGTTTATGGTTGCAGGCCTTTCGTATAAAAGCAAAGTCCTGGTAGCCTGCAACCGTACTTTATTGTGGACAAGGACAGCACCCACACTTTCATGCGGATGTGGGCAGCACCCACTCCTTATGAAAGGAACCGGGGGAGGGGGTGGGGTGTCGGCCTCGGTAAACAAGAAATTGCCACACATACATTCGACTCTAATGTAATATTTAATTCTACAATATGTTATTTCAAAATGAGGTTCATGCCAAAGTAAAGTTCAAAGATTTTTTTTCAATAGGGCTCTTTTTACTTAACAACCCTATAATTTGAGTTTTATTAATATAAATAAATGTATTAAAATGGGAAATTAGCTAATTTTTAACGACTTCTTAAGCATATTTGCTTTTTATGAGACTAGGCTTGTTGTAAAAGGTCTCTAGATTTAGTCTTTTTCTGATAAATACAGTAATTTATTGATCGGCTCACAACAGAAAATTTTAATATATTTGAGAACTAGCATTGAGATCTACTTTTTACTTTGAGATAAGAAGTTTAATAGTTTACTTTCTCCTTTTTCTTATTTACATGGCAAAGGGTGGTTGTAGATTAAGAGCAAAGAGGGGTATAAGCTTGGACAAAATAGAGTAGTTCCAGTAAAAGACACAGATAATTGTATTTTGATCCATGTGTTATGTCAGATTGATACTTTCTTGCTGACCGAGGCAGCCGCCTTAAGACAATTCAATTTAGTTTGCAGCTGACAGGGAGGTCAAAATTCAAATCCCGGTCAGGTGAAGTGAGGTGAGTATCGGTACTGTACTCATTAAAAGTATAGGAAGAAAAATATCGATACCGTACTAGTATCGAAAGAAAAGTATCGATAACAGTAAGTATCGATATAGATTTTTTTTTTCAATATGCTTTATTGCTGTTCAACTTCTTAAAAAAACTTCCATGATTCACTTCTGGGAGGTGCCATTTTTTAAAATACATTCATCGTTTGTATACTCTATCAAGATAGATTATTATTGACAAACAATAAAAGAACAGACACCCTGCTCTGCTTTATCTGCTTAAACAACGCACATAAACTTTTCGGATTCGTCTGCTTGGTGCATCCTTGAGTTGAATCCAAAAACGTATTTTGTTTAGTTTGTGATGCCCGTGCTCATTGATAAACGGATAGTAGACTGGTCGCCACTCACCCCATCTACCCCCCCCCCCNNCCCCCCCCCCCCAGGCATCAGGTTATTGATAAATAAATACGAAAGAACAGCTATGAATTGTGATGAGCTAAAAGAGATTGAATTCTAGAATTGCTTCTTGCTTGCCACGCAGAAAATGAGCGAGAATTTATAAATAGTGTCATTTGTTCTTCCTCCACAGTCCATACTAGAAAACATTTAATCCCAGCATGAGTGAAGATAACAAAAAAGTTGTTTCTTTCGATATCAATCCGATACCAGAATGTGAGTACTAATACCAGTAAAAGTATAGGAAAAAAGTATCGAGTAAAAATACTAGTATCGAAAGGAGAATATCGATATTAATAAAGTATCGATACTTTTTTCACATCCCTACTCATATGTGACCGAGCATGAACATTTTTGCTGTGATACTGGGAATTTTAGATTACATTTAATGTGGTGGGCAAACTTGAGCTCAAGCTAGTCCGCCGCATACTGAAAAACACAACATAGCAAAATTATTTTCACGTCACCCCATTGTGCCCTATTTTTGCTCATATGTACCCGAAAATGAATATTTTTGCTCCAAAGTTAGGCATTCTAGAGAACATTTTATGCTT
The DNA here is from genome assembly GCA_902151455.1 of Timema bartmani. NCBI lineage: Eukaryota > Metazoa > Arthropoda > Insecta > Phasmatodea > Timematidae > Timema > Timema bartmani. The sequence continues at coordinate 33,739 of CABFWB010001791.1, forward strand.
TCTCTCTCCAATCCACAAAAAGTTCGATGAATTCGTTTGAACGTGTAACTAAAGAATCCTTTTCCCTCCAATCCAAGACTCGCGTCCCAAGCACGTCCTGTAAGAGTCGTGTGACCTCTTCCACAAAGTCTCACGTCATTCTTCCAGGACCTACAACACAAAGAGAAATCACTCACCAAAGGGGGTCCTAATATGGAGGGGCTGTGTGTGACTGATTGTTTGATCAAAGAACCACGTAAGAAGTCAGGAATTATTTCCGTTCATCAATTTCCTCGACCAGAAACATCGGAATCAATTTAAGTTCTCGGAAAATTGACTGGATATGGGAGTCATTTATTTTTTATATGCACCACGTATTACTTCCCATCCGATCTATCAATATATTCAAATTAATGGGATATTTGAACAAGGAAGTTGGAATTTGGAGGAAATTAACCCGCTATTTCGTGAAGAAAGAGCGCTAAACTATTTAGGATATAAAACCCGAGAACACCCACTCTGGATTCAAGTTCCAACCTTCTTGTCACCCCCTTAAACCAGACCAAATGAGACTGACACAATATGTGTCCCCACCAATGCGGGTCAAGGCTTCAAATTGATGGATCTTCGTTGCTAAAGTGTTAGAGAGTCTTGGGTGTATAATTTTGATTCCAGATGAAATATGAAATAATTTAATTTCAATGCATGTGTTTTTCCAACCCCAAATCTATTACGTCAGCTCGCAATAAAGCAGCGGTTCCCAAACTGAGGTACGCGTACCATTATTCCCGGGGGTACGCCGTGAGAAGCCATACAAAACCATTAAATTAATGTCGAAAAAAGATAGGGCCTCTTAAAATTTTATAAATACATTTGGACCAAGTCTAGCCAAAAGTAAAACAATTTTTAACAGTTATTGGAGGGGCGACAACACTAATTCAAGCTCAGTCAAATCAGCAGGTTATTATGTGTTATAGTATCACTAGGAACCATTAAAAATCACTGAAATAGTAAATATTCTGCATTAAACAGCATGGTGGCACCCAAAATTACGGAAATCGGTGGGGTGGTACGCCATTCAAAAAGTTTTGGAACCACTGCAATATCAAGCGGCCGCCTTCCGCTAGCAAAGATAATGCCAACTTCCACGGGTAGAGAGAGGTTGTCATGGGATCATCACAATGAATCCTCTGGCCATTGATCTCAGTTTTCAATAACGGAACCGATACTTTTTCATTCAAGTAGCTCCTCATCTATGTTCTTATTAGGTTGAGTTTGACCTCGTTCCAGACCCATTGCTTACCAGAAAATCTAGAAGCGCTGGGGATCATACTCCGGTACCTTTGAATTTGTAGCCAGGAACCCTGACCAATAGATCACAAAGGCGGAAACGGATCTGCCTTAACACCCAAATATTAAGATTCCATGTGTTTAGTATAAATTGAATGGCATTGATGGGTACGTGGAAGAAGGCTATCAGTCTAGTTTAGTCTGTTTTAACGGAGGCGTGGGAGCCATATTTCACATCTCTGACAAATATACTGAGATAGTTTTACATCAATTGTTTCCCACTCTCCTTCCACAAGATAACATATAGTCCGAAACCATAGCTCAGTCGGTAGCATGTCTGTCCAGTGAGCTAAGGGTCCTGGGTTCAATTCTTGGTATGGTCGAAAAATTTATCAGTGGTGAAAATTGGGTTCCTACCCCCCCCCCCTCCTTTCATAGTGATAAATTAACGGTTGGGGGCTGGATGTTGTATCTGTTCTAGATTTAAGAGCGTTTATAAGTCGTGTGTTGATATAATCAGTCGGTTCAGAAAGTGCACGTTGAATACCTTGAATAAATGAAAAAATGATACCGTATGCATTTCCCCTAAATTTATCCATCTTAATCTCTACCTTATTAGTGCAAATGTGCAGGTACCCTGAATGGATGGTGAAAAGTGGTGAACAGTAAAATAAAAAAAAGCATGTAAAAAAAGTTATTATTTTAATTAAAAAAAAAGATAATGGAACATTTGTAAAACCCTTTTTATTTTCATCGTGTCTTAGCATCCGTTTGGGCTATACGCATGCATTTATTAGGATAATTGATTATAAATGAGGAAGGTATAATTTTAGAGGAAATATACCCTCATTAGCGTGAAGGATAAGGTGAAACTATTTAGGGAAAAAAATCTTTCAGTGCACCCTACCAGGATCGAGCCCCGATCTTCCAATCAGTGTAAAGTTATTTTAACATACCTTCCAGGGAGGGTCCTTTTACATGCCATAATCGACAAAGGACCGACGGCTTAATTTCCCCTCCGAAGGAATCTGTGCTAAAAATTTGTATCGCTCAAGAAAAATCCGTCAACTCCAGCTGGGTTTGAACCCACGAACATGGTTCTGAGGCAAGCATTTCACCCCCAAGATCACCGATACAGGGGTGGGTAAGCTAACTGCAATAGCAAAGTGGGTCATTAACGCTATTCGTTACATTTTGAATAAAATGTAGGACATGTTAAAAATAGTATTTACCTTATCGAGTTTTGGTACTAGCATTTAGAATTTTGATTTCCTTACCCGCCGAACGCGTTTTCTAGAAAACCGAGAAGTCTTGAAGATAAGTGAACAAAATGAAGATGAAAGGTTAGGTAAAAAGTCTATGATAAGGAGTGGCAGCAACCACTTACACACCTCCCACCACTATCGTAGAGGGGGAAGGAAGAAGTGGTCGGGTTGAGAATGGCAGGTTGGCGGTGCGGGGGGGGGTTGATATGCAGGGGAGTGCTTTGTGCCTGCTTGTTTCACGTCAACAATAATAAACGTCAACAGTTTCTACGTTTCAACTTCCAAAGTTTTTTTTTTAGAGGAAAAAGATGGATGAGGGGAAATTTTGCTTGAGTTTTCAAAATAATTTTCCATCCCTTCTTTCTTAGCGACTTTCCCAGTTTTCTGTTTTGATTTTTTTGTACCCCATCTTACTACCCCTTTGGTCTGGATGAACTTTTACTCTAACAGGGTTGAGGAAGGTAAAAGTGAGATGAAAACTACCTGCGTTTGCATGAAGGAAGGTTGAAAAAAATCCCATCACTGGAAATCTAGTCTATTGAGAGACTGAAACCTGAAAACATGCAAACACTTTATAGCGTAGTTATGAGAAAATCTATACAGAGGTGGATGTAGGGAGGGCAAACAAAATTAAGTGTTTTTACAGTTTTTAAAGCAAAACATTTTTCGGCAAAAATGAATCTAATATTGTTCCAGTAGAAACAAAGAATATAGGGAGGGCAAACAAAATTAAGTGTTTTTACAGTTTTTAAAGAAAAACATTTTTCGGCAAAAATGAATCTAATATTGTTCCAGTAGAAACAAAGAATTTAATGTTCTTTACATGACGATATCAACAGTTCTTTAATATCTGTCGTGAGCGTATTGACATTAGATGAGAAACTTTTTAAATGAGGAGAAAATTTTTCATTCCAGAACACCCTTGGCCGATATTCAAGAAGTGTTGATATCACTATGTGAAGAAAATTAAACCTATGTTTGTACTGTAGCATTATTTGATTTATTTTGGCCGAATAAATGTTTTGCTATAAAAATTGCAATTTACACTGCTCTTAACTCGCGTTCCCTACATCCCCACCTGAAGATAAATACATGAGTATTGGTCTGGAGTAATTTATAAACCCCTTTCTTGGGGGAAAAAATACTATAGAATATGACTATTTTTTAACCACCAATCTCAGCTTAATCCTAGAGGGAGAATAGTGAGAAGATAAAAATTCTCGGGAATAGGTACAGTATAAATAGGAAAGATTGGGTAGAAATGGGAAAAAATAGGCATACATTATTATTTATTAATATTTTTATTTTATTTCAGGCCCACTATACAAACCAAGCGACTACACGAAAAAGTAAACTTCAAGCTGTTCATGTACCATTTGCTCTCAGGCGAGGATTTAGAAACTTAAAGCCACGGGGATTCAAACTACAGTCCAATTTTCATAGGAAGAGGATTTTAGAAAAAATAAACATATATGTTTGCGGTTAAAATTGATAACACCCGATTCGGTGGCCGTGTGGTCTAACGCGCTAATCTCATGTTGGACTAGACTGATGAAGAAGGGGAGATCAGGGTACCATTCCGGTCGGCTGCACTGAGGGTGGTTTTCCCTAAATAATTTTCCACTCTCCACTCCACGCAAATTCAAGTACATTTCTTCTAAATTATTCCTTACTAATCCCCAACCTATCAAGGTAATTAGTACATAGGCGTATGATCTGAACAGGTAGTAAAACGCCGTAATACAAAATAAAAACCATTATTAACATGTTACAATTTTATTACATGGGTGTCGATAATAAGGTATACCTCAGTTTTAGCTTATGTGGTGCTGACTGACAGCTCACAGCTGACTTCTGACGGCTTTGAAAAGCTACCAGACCAAATTATGTATCCCTACGCCGAACCATATGATCTGCAAAAAACATGTCTTTAGCAGTTGTCACTTCTGACAGTCAAAATTTAGGTATATACCTAAATGTTGACTGTCAGAAGTCAGCTGTGAACTGTCAGTCAGCACCAAANATAGGCGTATGACCTGAACAGGTAGTAAGACGCCGTAATACAAAATAAAAACCATTATTAACATGTTACAATTTTATTACATGGGTGTCGATAATAATGTATTAATAGTGACAGCTTAATAACACATGACCTGACGTATCAATACGTGACAGTAGATCTAGTAGTTTTTCTAGCTGTTGAGGTGGGGCATCGCATTAAGGCAAGGAGTAATAGCATTCTGATTGAATTCATGTGATAAACCACTCCCGGTGTGACCGGCTGAGATTCGAACGTTGACCCCCCCCCTATCACCGGCAAATTAGTCGATTGTGGGACTGAATATTTAGCTAGTGAAACTCACAATGTAAAACTAAATTTAAATAAAAGGGATTAAAACACCTCGGTGATGAAATGGGTCTAAGGCCTCATTCTAAAAATTTACTGGATTGATGTTGAGGCAGAGATCGGGGCTCGAATACACGGTTGAGTGTATTGAGGGTAGGTTTTCTTAAGTGATTTTTCCCTCAATCTGCCTCCACTAAAATGTATGTATATATAATTTCTACACCCTACATTCTTACAACATTATCTTAATCAGTAGGTATTTATAAGTACAGCCCGAACATGTAGTGAAAAGTAATGAGGAAAAAAAACAACTGGAAAAGCCATTGGTATTCATACGATTAAAAAAAAAGTATTATAAAACAATTTCTTGCAAACAAAAAAGTTTTGGAATAACATATTTTAGAACATTAATATTTAAGGCTGTGCGTATATTTGAATGCAACGCACAACGAAACACCGTGAAATGGTATTAAAGGTGCGTAACGTATTTTTGGTGTTTTTTTTATTACGTGCTTAGAATTGTGCCCTCATCCTTTCATGACGAGTATTTTGAACTAGAAACATGAATGCAGTATTAGCCGAAATACAGTGAGCGAATAATAACATTCATTGGCTCGATTTCAAACTGATGGAACGAATTGTATGAGTGACATGACAAACACGCAATTTTTAAATCTTATACATACATAAAATACTATAGTTCTTTTGACGTAGAGTGTAAAGCACATATAATCAGTTAAATAAATGGTACAACACATTCATACACACTTTATTACAAAGTGTATTAAAGTTTGGAACAACATTTTCAAAAATAGGTTTGTTGTAAGCTACTCTTTATTGATTTGTAGACATAAAAATATATTCTATTTATATTGAAAAACTATTACTACATACCCATTTTGAACTTGATATTAAAGTTCATTTTAATTTTTTTTATGTTCAATAGATCTTAATACCCAGATAGATTTACCAAAAAAATTATTAGCCTGTAAAATAGTCTCAAATACCAATTTTGAACTAAATTGTTAGAGCTATTTTCAAATATGTATTATTTTTCAAAATCATTCATTTGTAAATTAGTATTAAATTTTTTTAAACAAAAACAAATATATACATAAGTATTCATAGTGTATAAAACTTAACAGATACCCATTTGGAATCAAATCTTTATAACCATTTATTAAACTTTAAAAATTAAATAAAAAAACCAGTCGTCAGTAAACTACCATTAAATGAACTAACCCTCGAAAAGCAAATACACAAGTTTGTTTGTCATGTCAAACATTCCCCAAACATAAATTTTGTACTAAATCGTAAGAAAATTTTTCGAAATATTATAATTTTTGGAATTCTCTTACTATTCAACTACTCTTCAACAAATTGCTACCCAAAATACAAGTATACAATGTTATTTATCAGGTTAAGCACTCTATGTATAATTTTTTTTAAATCGTTAGATATTTTATATAAATGTAGAATTCAAAAAAATTCTCTCACCAGTAATTTGAGGACAAGGATCAAAATTAAATATATAAATATTAAGGATGAACAAAACCCATCAAACTATTTCAGAGCTGTAGCCAGGGAAAGACACACATAACATAACATACATGGGAACAGACAGAATTGAGTTGGGAGACACACAAAACCTAATGTCATCATAATCTCGAGGCCAAACATTTTTATGATTACGGTACTTTCTCTTGACCTTAGAAACTAATTTGAAGAATACTATTTTATCCAAAATTAAATGTTTGATATCTTTAATTTACACTTAAAATATCTAAATGACTTGATTAACAAATAAAAGACGTTTCATTGTAGACTTACTCAACTTCCAAATAACTTCTAAATCCCTACTATACTTAAAATTAATGGTCCTACATTATATTGCTTGTTGAAAACACGGTTCTTGCTGAAAATTACTATTTGAATTATTGAAAAGGTTTAGAAAATAATCAAATATCATACATCTATCTATTTTCTATTGGAGATAGAAGTAATGTGATCGTCAAAAAATCCAAATCAAGATTTTGATAAATGTAGAGATTTTATGCCCCACCAAAACAGAAAAAGTTGTGGTTCTCACGATTCCTTCCCTCTGTGTCTGTATCTTGGTAGACCTTAGACCGATAATATTGTGGTTTTCACGATTCCGTCTGTTTGTGTGTCTGTATCTTGGTCTAGACCTGAAACCGATAATATTGTGGTTTACACGATTCCGTCTGTTTGTGTGTCTGTATCTTGGGGTATACCTGAAACCATTTTACTGATCGTGCTTACTCTTGGTATCTTGGTTTTTTATAAGGTTCCCCGAGGAGCTTTTGGAATTAGATATCTAATTTTAAAATAAAGGTAAAAATAAAGGGCGAAAAAAGAGAAAATTTACTTTCTCAAAATTCATTATAACAATTTTGATTATATTTTGTATCCAAGTATTGTTTAACATTACAAACGAATGGAAATTTTGTTTTTCCTATTAAAATTACTTTAAGTATACTTCACCTAAGCAGAAATTTACAATTTTGATCACATCTACGTAACTATTTGAAATACGAAATAACTTTTCACTGTAAGGTTGTAATACTATTAAAAATAAAAATCCTTTATTTAACATATATATCTCTCAGCTATAAGCATATTGATCGTAAAAAAAATCAAACTCGAGATTTTGATGAATGTCGACGTTTCATGACCCCCGAAACCAAATAAATGGTACAGAACTCTGCACGGAATTTCTCGCTATAATCTTTAAAAATAGATATATTTACTCAAAACTGTTATATAATATTAGAAATGAAATAATATACACTAGCAAACCCAATGTAAAGAGAATAGATAGGTAGCGCCATTTGGAAGAATTTGATGATGTCATTGCTTACGTCAGCCACGAGACTACGTCACCCAGTACACAGCAGTTAGTAATATGTCGTGCGGTCCATGTGTTTCGGACGGTCCTTTCATTTATCTTTATAATTATTTATTTATTTGTATTTGCCTGGTAGTGTTTTTTTTTTTTGTATAGTTAGTTACTTTATTACGTTTACCACTCGAGTATCTGTTTTAATAAGCTACTATAAAATACAGCAGTGATGTTTTAATTAATAATTTATACATTTTACTTACTAAATTTATTTAATAGTAATAATACTAAGCATCGCGTTCGGTTTATACGCTTATTTAATAGTAGTTACTATAAAAATAAATATGTATGCTAACTGTATTTAGTTGCATTGTTCTTCTCACACTGTTTATTATAGTATAATAGTTTTTCTTTTATATAATATAATATACAGGATACAAGTCATTGTTGAACAATCAGACTTTTAGGCTTGTTGCTAATTTATTTGCGTACGTTCTTCAATTTTAATTATACATGTGTTTTTAAACAGACATAAAAAAATGCCAAGCTGAGTTTTTGCGCTCTGTGTAAATAATCAACGAAACTGCAAGGGTAATAATAATATTTTTTTTCTCCTTTCCTTAAGGATCCAGAAATTTGCCGTACATAGGAGCTCAAATGTAAAAGGAAAGACACAAATAATACAAATTTTGCTCGAATATGTTTAATTCATTTTGCTATAGTGACTTTTTGTTAGAAAGTTCTTAGTTCTTCCTTAAAGCTTTGTGCATGTTAAGCCGTGTTCTCACGTATTATTTTCAGTTATTCAATGACAATTAATACAAAATGAACGTCCAAACACTCATTTCATTAGATTGAATTATTATTTCACTCTTTCATTAAAAGTGAAAAGGAGTTCTACTTTTCTTCATTGTTAATTATCATTATTATAAAAATGAAAACAAAATGAACCGTGTGAACACGTTCAGGAATTAACGAATTCATTTTTATTTAAATATAAAGATTTATTTATATATTTAAAGACATTGTGTTGTAAGATTTCTCAAAAATTGTATATAAGTGCCGATACGAACAAACCAGCCCATTTTTGGACTTGTACAGACAATTTGAATGTCTGTAGAGTATAAGTAGTGATTTATATAAAATAAAACAGCACGTGGTGCCATTTTAATAAATGAGACGGCAGTTGAACATTTGCAACATGATCATTGTGATAAATGACACCTGTGAACAAATTCCTTTAATTTTTATTTTCATTAAAAATTAATCAATTGAAATTATTTACTAAAAAGACACACGAGAACACGGCTTTAAGCGCTGGCTAGTGTACTGAGTGACGTCACGCGCTCAGCCAATCAGATGTCTTTCTCCAACTGGCGCTACCTTCTATTCTCTTTACATTGATCAAACCCAAGTATAAATTGCCTACAATTAAGTAAAAAAATATTTTTAGTTCCGGTTTTAAATTTTATAATTTTATTATTATAAGGTCGACTTCCGGTTAAAACTTTAACAATTTATTATGTTTTGCACATCTTCAGCTCATCATATTGCTATTAAATTACACATTTATAAATTTTGACCAATAAAAAATGTAAATATTGACTATTTAGTCTAAAATGAAGGAGATAATTGTTGTACAAACATTTCTACTAAGATGTTAAGGAAAAAATAACATCAACTTTTTGAGAGACTTACTTATATTTAATTACTCTATGGAATTATAGAATTATTGCGCTAAAATATAAGTAGTATATCTGTACAACTTAAGCTCACAAAATTGTATTAATATATTTGCTAATATCTCAGAAACTTTTGGTTTGATAAAAATATATTTTATTTACTTTGTTTTATTTTTAATAGTACTACAAATTTGCAATGATGAGTTATTTATTATCTCAAGTAGTTGCGGATATGCGGAAATTTCCACTTTTGATAAGTACCCTAATAGTCATTTTCATGGGAAAATGAAAGTAGCCATTTTATTTATAATTTTAATCAACGCCTAGATACGAATTTTAATCAAAATCCTTAGAGCCGATTTTGAGAAAATAGATTTTTTATCTTTTAGCTTTTTACTAAACTCTTCTTAATTTTAGGGTTAAACAGACACACATACAGACAGACAGACAGACAGACAGATGTATTGGGGTTAAATTATCACCCAGTGTATTAAGGTGTATTTTCATTCTGTCTCCCTCTAACTCCAAAATATCCAAGGGTGCACTTCAACTAATCTATGCCTTCTTTATACCTATCCCATTAGTGTAGTTAAATGCGGATAGCTTGGTTGCTCTAAAAATTAAATAAACTAGTTAAAAAAATTGTTTAGAGAAAAAATTAATAAGTCAAATCGTCATAAAATGACGGAATTGTGTAAAAATTTTTTATCTCAGCGTATATTATACAATTCCAATTATTTTAACTTTTTTTAAACATCATACAAAAATAAATAATGTATTTTATGTTGGACATTATAAATTTAATTATTATTTTCTTTAGATTAAAAAAAATTTAAATCAACAAAAAACCTTGCTATTATGTAGTCATGTAGTCTTATTAATCCACTTGCATATTTCGATATTTACAAAATGTAATCACATTTTAAATGGGTTGACTTAACTTTATTACATTAACAAATATTTTCTACTTTAAAATAATACAATTTTGTCTAGTGATACGCATTTTAAGTAATTATCTCCTTATACAAAGAAGAGTGAATACTTCATAAAGAGAGAGTTTTCTCAAAAACATTCACTTTTGAAACAGTCAGAAAAATGAAAAAAAAACAAGAAAAAAAACTAATACGTACGGTAGCTATTTCAGGGGAAAAGACAAAATAGATTCATTAAAATCCTGGGACTCGGTAGAAAATGTCTACTTTCTTTCTTTTTTTGCTAACAACCTAAATAATGGGTCGGACGAGATGTGTTGTTATGTTTTTCCACTTTTTTTTTACCCTAAAGTACTCGGGGACATCATTAGCATTAATGGCAGATCGAGAGGTGGAGTCGGGAAAGCAGGTGAGTTGGAAAGGGTGGAAAAGGGAGTTTTCCACGTATTTCCATTGTCTCTTTTTCTTTTGTATTTGTTAATTTTTTATTTGTTCAAATACGCCATGTACAAAATTTCAATACCTCTGTACATTTATTTAAAATATATATATATTTTGGAATTTATTTTGTAACCATAGTTTTGCCCTTGTGGTTAGAGCAGTCGAAAATACATACATAGTACATCGTAGTTAAAGTCCAGATATTGCTTGAGGTAATTTAGTATTTATTTATAGGTTTATCCTTCTATCCCGTGCATCAATTTCCACCTGATCTAAGCCATCAGGATCACATTAGACTCCTTTATATTTACAGCGAGGTTAAGGGTTGAGCCTCAGAAGTGTGCAAGAGTTGGTGGATTTTCCATCCTCTATCCACGTTAATCCTAAATCTTCCTCCTAATATCCATCCCATAGAATAGTTCGTTTACCATAGCCATGTGTTCGTATGGGCCAGTTAAAAGAGTATTTCTACCACTATGTTCAGATTGAAACTAGCTAGTTGGTAAGTCGTGTTATTAAAATCACCATGTGTTTAGAAAACACACCATAAATACAATACAGTTATTTTAACTTTAGAAATAGTTCATTCACGTATACTGAATTTAGCCTTTAGCTATAAGTATTTGATGAACAGCCTAGAACACGGGACAAATCTTGGATAGCTCATTAATAGGGGCATTGATGCAATAATGGTTAAATTCCCATGTCCTAGTCTCATTTTGGAATTCTATTAAATTTAATTTAAATACATATTTAGGTTTTGGCACAATTAAGTTTTTAAGAGCTGATAGTATAGCGCGTTAGTAAAGAGTATTTATTGTTAATAACTTATAACTGACTAAACAAATAAGCGTAGAAACATTTAAAGTTAGCCAATGATTTTTAACTAATTTATTATTTTAAAAATCTTCGAAGTAACAAAATAAGCATTCCATATGATATTGAAATTCGAAAACTATAGCAATTTCAATACATATAGGCAACCAACATTTCAGCCTATATTTATTATATTTGTACGCATATAATATAAAAATAAAATATATGGTGCACGCACAGACTTTCTTTCTCTTTAATCTCAAAATAGAGACATTTGCTAAAATTTGTAAAGCAATTTGTAACGAAATAATATAATGTTGTATAAACACAATATAATAAAGAGCAACACATCCCCTCAAAGAGCATACATGAAATAATATACACACTGTAACAAAAAAATGAGAAAAGAGGAACATATATGCCCATAAAAGAGCATAACAATCTATTTTATTTTTAAGACCTCCATAAATTATATATTTATTTATATTTTTCTTATAGCTGAGAAACGGTTGGTTTTATAAAAGTATATTTAAAATAAAATACTGTTATTTTTAATAGTACTAAGACTTTACGATGATAAGATATTTCGTATCTCAATTAGTTTCGAAGATATGATCAACATTTGAAATTTATGCTTTGATCAAGTAACCTCAAAGTCATTTTCATCGGTAAATGAGAGTTACCATTTTGTTTGTAATTTTCTATAGTGCTTGGATACTAAAATGTAATCAAAACTGTTTGAGCGCATTTTGATGAAAATAGATTTTATATCTTTTTTTCCTTCAGTAAACTACCCTTAATTTTAGGGTTGGATATAAAATTTCCTTTGGGTATGAAAAGCCTAGATAATATAAAGTTTTAACCTGATCGGTAAAATGGTTTCGACTCTGAGCTGGGATACAGACACACATATGACATCGATAATACCGCTTTTTCGGTTTCAGAAGGTCAAGAAACGTCAACATTAATAATCATAATCTCGAGCTAGTTTTTTTCACAATAATTATACTTTTATCTCCAAGAGATCGAGAGAAATTAATAAAACATCGTTGAATTTGACTTGTTAATTTTCGTGGTATATTTTAATTAATTAATTAATTAAATCTAGCACCGCGTCTTACTACCCGTTCGGGTTATGCGCTTAAGTACTATTTACGCTAATGGGTTAGGAATTGGGAAGGTCGAATATAGAGGAAGTGAACCCGCATTTGCGTGGAGGGAGAGTGGAAAACCATTTAGGAAAAACCACCCCCAGTTCACCCGACCGAGATTCGAACCTCGATCTCCCCGTCCTAGGCAGACGAGCTCAACACGACTAGCGCGTTAGCCAACTACGCCACCGAGGTGGGTGTGGTATATTTTGATAACACTGTTTTTGTCTTAATACGTTTTTGATTTCACGTGTAAAGAGAAAGTATTGTATTCGTGACAATTTCGACCTCTAGATTATGATGAATCTCTACGTTTTATGTGCCTCTGAACCCAAAATAGTGGATCTGTTTCGGTCACAGATCTTAAAAGGCTTGATGGAATTTGATCAAACTTTATATTTAGATATTATATGAGTGGACCTCAAAATTTTTAAAATTTTATTCTTCACCTAGCCCACAGACAAATAATGGAAAAAGACTCTCAACCCTACGGGTGTTTCGCTGCGCTCCTTTTGCTATCTTGAGTCCTTCAACACTGGGCTTCGCTAGTGTCAGTGCTGGGTGATAATAGGACCAATCGCAGCGATCCTAGTGCTGAAGGACTCAAGCTGCCAAAAGCAGTGCAACCATTTTAACCCAGAGGCTGAGTATATATGTGACTTAGCCTTAAATCAAAGGTAGTTTACTGATTATTAATTCATTTTAATTCAATTTTTTTAAATTGATCTAACGATTTTATTTAAAATAGATACCTATTGAGTGTTTGACCTCCCAAGTAGCACGGTATAGTTGGTTTTTGCGTAAAATATTGTTTAAGTTCACTAAAGAGTAATTTTTTAAATTCGACTTAATTTCGAAAATGGATCTAACTACTTTGTATAAAATATATATATCTGGAGAGTGTTTGACATGACTAATAAAACTGTATATTGGTTTTTATAGACAAAAATGTTAAAGGTTAGCTTACTGATTCCTTTTTTATAATTTGAAATATTTTAACAAATGTTTTAACGATTTTGGTATAGATGTGTATCGGGTTCGTTTTATACAACATATGTAAATTTAGGTATTTGTTTTTATTAAAAAAAAGCATTTTATACAAACATTTTGTACAAATGTGGTATCTGTGTCTTTTTACATGAAAATAATGTATGTTTATTTTTATAATATATATTAAATTAAAGGAAGTATATTTACGATTTTAATATTTAGTTCAAAATTAATACCAGTATCTATGAATTATTTTTCATTACGAATAGGAAAAGGTTTTCTTTGTAAACTAAAAATAATTCTAGGGTAGTTATTTACAAATAACTGATTTTTGAAAATTTAAGATTTGTAAAAAATATTTGAACAATCAGGTTTTAAATTCATTTATGGAGTGTGTTTGATGTGATTAACAAAATATTTTTTTTTCTAAAGAAAACTTACTTAAGGACAGTGCGGTTGTGTCGTACAATTTATTTTAGATGCCAAGTATCGGTTCTTCTATGACTCGTCTACAATCGCTTGTGACCGCTTGTCGTAACGCAGCCGTAAAACGTGATGGGCTTATTTTTAAGTTTTAAAAGGCCTGTCCAAAAAATATGTCAGAAGACATAATTTCTGCAATTAAGAAATCTAAGGAAATTAATGTGTCACTTTATAGAACCGTGGATGGTAGATGATTTTGAGGCTACTTATCCGACAAAAGAATGTCACTGGATCTAGACGAGCTTTTAGATTGTAAAATTACAATGGTAAAATCTTTTTGTTTTTCAAAGTGGCCTCGGTGATTTCTTTAGGTATGTTTCCATCGCTCCTGTTCTCTTGAACATTTATCAACTCATTCAAAAGTATGATTATTTATTCCAATTAATTAAATTACAGTTATTATTTGGTGTTATTTCTTAAGATAGCTCGATTCCTTTTGTCAATGAACTTAGACCCTCAATGCGGCCTGTCCTCTGTATCCTCTTTTAGCTGCAGAATTTTCTTCTTTCCTTCAAATCAAGTCAGCCAATATTTTAATCCTCCTTCTTCCTAAGCTCTTCTCTTTCTCAATCTTTTCTTCTATGACATCATGCTTTAGACAGTTCCTTCTAAGGATGTGTCAGAACCAGTTTGCTTTGTACCAAATAATCACATCTTCTCCAGAATCACATTTCATAACTCCAGCGCGATGCTCCAAGTGTAACATTTCATCAGCTTCTTAATCAGTTCCAAACTAAACTGGCTGGTTAGCAGTAGCTCCTTCTTGTTGAAATTTTCCTTGGTCATGGCGATCCTTGACTTAATTTCCTTGGTGCAGTAGGCATTCTTTGTCAGCAGACTTCTCAGTTATTTGAACTGCTCTGTTTTCCAATTCCTGGTAACCTCATTTAATTTTTGTATTGAATTTCTCACAATGCCACTCTTGTTCCTTAATTTTTTTTTTAAGTCCCACCTCGGTTTTCTATTTCTTATCTTACTGATCCTCTTCAGTCTTGTATCAATGTAAACACCAGCAGGTTGTGGTCCAAATCGATGTCGGCAAATGGCAATGACTTTACATCCTTCACTCCGTTCCTGAATCGCTCTTTCACATGGATGTAGTCTAGTTGGTACAGTATGGTCTCGATATATCTAGGTTCCTTATGGTTCGAGGTCGGTACGTCCCAGTTTACGTCCTTTTATAAATCAACGCGAGGCTAAGTGGAAAACAACAACACAAGTATAAATATAGAAAACACTTGATACCGTATTTTAAGAAATTATTTTTGTATTGTATCATGTAAAATATGCATTAATTTACTCTTTAGATTTAAAAATATGGACTTTAATTTTTTAAAGGCTATTTCGTGAAATTCAAGTTTTAGATATTTGGAAATGGATCTCGTTCCATTCAAGTTATAGTTTCAAGCTAGGATGATATATATGTAAAATATAATATAGCTATTAATTGAACATTTAATTAATAAAGTATACATACTTTATTAATTACTTTTATCATCCCTATCCTCAACCGTTACGCAACCCAATGTTTCAGTGAGCCTATTTATTCAGTTTGTTTTTATTATGTACAAATAAACACTATTTAAAGCTTGAATTTAGATGTCACCAAATCACAATTAATATTATAGTATTTTATTACATACTTTTGTGAAATTCTCTGTTTCTAGCTGTTTTCTTGGTTTTCACTCTCATGTGTGAGAATAGTAATAATAAAATAATAATAAAAATGAAAATGAAAAATAGGTGACGCTAATATTTATTGAATTCAACTAAAAACGATTCGAGCCATTTCGATCCACTTGCACATAAATAATTATAAATAATACTATTGTGTTTCTCGCTGCTCATTACTTGCCTCAGCGCAGAACGTTATGTTTGCTTTCTTTTCCCCACCAATTAATCGCTTCGCTTGTTTGAGACTTTTTTTTTTTAGCAAACACTCCCTTTCTCCCGCCTTCTATTAACAAAATTGCATCTCAACCCCCCCTCAATGGAATTCAACTTTCCCCTCCAGCCTTTCAACAACCCTTCTCCTCACCTAGCGATTCCAATTTTTTCTTATTCGGTAATTGGTAAAAGGACGACGGGCGTTCCTCCTAGTCACTCCTTTTTTTTATTTATTTTTTTGATCCTACCTCATCATCGGCAACAAATGAAGCGAACTGGGAAACAACTTTTTCACTAAGGGCCATTTCTTTCTTTTCCTTCACAGATAGAAGTGAAAAAAAAAAAACGATCTAGGCTATGCATGTTAGGCTA
This sequence comes from Timema bartmani, assembly GCA_902151455.1. Classification (NCBI taxonomy): domain Eukaryota; kingdom Metazoa; phylum Arthropoda; class Insecta; order Phasmatodea; family Timematidae; genus Timema; species Timema bartmani. The sequence continues at coordinate 50,237 of CABFWB010001791.1, forward strand.
TACATAACGACAAAATAAGACTTAAAAGTGTTTTTTTTTTCGTTAAATACAAAGAGCTCTTTTTCAGAGTGTCTTTGTACGTCATCTGTTTTGAGTAGTTCTCAGCCTAAAGAGGCCATCAAGACGGGAGAAGTCTTTTCATCCTGAAAGAGCCAGGCATTTGAGAGGGGGAAACGTTGGTTTGTTGCAGAAGTGTTATCTAACCCAAAGGCGATTTAATTTTCTTTTCAAGCTTAGTGACTAAGAAGATCGACTTCTTTTGGGTCTTACAAAGGAAAATTCAGAACACTTTAAATATATATATATATATATAAATATATATATATATAAATATATATATATATAAATAAAGTGTTCTCGAATCTACTTTAGTATAAGTTTATTAACAGTTACCATTTTCCATTTGGAAAATTAATTCTATCTTCGGAATAGGGATACTGATGATAGTCGAATCGATTAAATATTTAATACTATCATTTTACTATTTATTTATGATATTTACTATTTTGTTTTTGGCAGTAAGTAAATATGTTTTAAAGAATTTGGCTGTTCAATTTATCTTATGTATCCCAAATTTTTAGTAGCAAAAATTTATAGCATGTATGTGAGTATTAGAGTTAGTTCTATAATTTAAATGTTGTATACATATATATTATGTGGATTATAAAATGTATATATATATATTTGTGTGTTAGTGTATGTGTGAAGAAAATATTTTTGGTAATCACTTCTTAATACCCGTTCGGTTTATATACCTACGAAATAATTAATCAAATGTCATAAGATATGACAAAGGTTGAATTTAGATGAGGTGCACCCTGGAGGGAGAGTATAAAATTATTTTGGAAAAAATTCCAAGTACACCCAAGTGGGAATCTCGAAATCCGATCTCTCCATCATCGGCAGAATAGTCTTTTGCGATATTGTTGCCTTATTTCACTCGACCGCCGAAGCGGGTGTGTGTTAGAAAACAAATGTGTCTATTAAATTAAGACCTAACATTTTAATCTAGTATTTTATGTATTTGCTATATGCCTATGTATATTTATGTAGGCAATATTTATTTATATATGTATTTAAATATAGGTCATATATATATATAAAGTACTAACATGCTAGTAATGTTTAATGTGAATTCAATGCACAGCTTCCAAGTAATTTTTTAGGACTTGGATTAAATAAATGTGATTGTTTACTATTTTAGCAATCACACCGCTTTTGTGCGAATCCGTGAACTTGATACGAGCTTAGTGTTTAGCTGCGATACTGGGTCGTCCCTATACTAGCTGAAGATAAGGGAGGGAAGGGAGGCGTTATAGTTTGAAAGCATCGTCATCCCCCGGAGAGACCTTCCAGGCCTCTTAGACGTCCACAGGAGTAGTTTACATAATGCAGTTTCTCTAACTGTGTGAATACCTTTCCTTCCGGCTCCATCACTTGCCCCACTTTTCCCACCCTGAGGGGTTGAATTGGGGGAGGGTGGAGACTACGCGTCTCTTCAATTACCAGCTCCCCTGAGGATCATGATTTTGTTCAGGTCTCGCTGGAGAAATGGCCACTTTATCCTTTCCTGAGGATTCCTTACTCGATTTGCTGCAGAGAAGCAATTCCTGAGCGGGTAACTGAATCTGCTTTCACTTTTATTTATTGGCTTATATTAACACAGCTATTTTTAGTAACCTAAGACCGTGTGTATATTCGAGATTCGGACGTCAACCTCTCTCCCATGGAAGCTGAACTGGTTGTTATTGATACTTGGATTTGTTTATTCCCGAGATTAAACAATAAATTCGGCCCTTAATATACGTAGTAGCTCTCATTGGTGGGCACTTTATGACTAAATGTTCCAATGTAAGTCGGCCGTTGATACAACATAGCTCCCATCATAGTCCAGTCACTGATTCACCCCTAGTTCCGTTATAAGCTGATCTATGATTCACCCCTAGTTCCGTTATAAGCTGATCTATGATTCACCCCTAAGTTCCGTTATATGCTGATCTATGATTCACCCCTAGTTCCATTATAAGCCGATATTTCTAGGAAACATTATTTAAAGGCTTATCGACATATCCAATTTTAGATTTCTTGAATGTGTAAAAGTGTTCGGATAATTCATGCGGACAGACATATATTAAAACTATATTGAATTATTAAGTTCAACACCCGGTTACACTCTTTATATGATATATAATTTCCAATAAAAAAGTCGACAAGTAAATTTTAAAAATAATTATAGAAATGAAACATTAATAAGCCCATAAAGTGAGTTCACAAATAAACGTAATCCATAGTAAGCAATATTTACCTAAAAGCAATAGTAAGATATATAAAAATAAATTATATACATTAATATAAAACTATATTGGAAATAAGAGCATCACAGTTTTACAAAGAACATATATTCAGATTATTATGGTTTTTTTTTAGGTATGTTCCTTTATATGTAATTAAATATTTCAGTTTTCTGCCATACGGGAAATGTTTTATTCTATTAGTCAATATTTTGGGAAGAACCACTTTTCCCTTTTCCACCTTTGTTGAGAAGTATTTTATTTTTAGCACCGCGTCTTACTACCTGTTCAGGTTATTCGTATATTATTTACCAATTACAATAATCAGCTAGAGAGGAGGAAAGTAGAATTTAGAGTAAGTTTAGCCATATTTGCCTGGAGGTAGATTGGAAAACTATTCTGGAAAAATCACTCTCACTAAATCCAACCAGGATTCCAACCCCAACATCCCTGTTATCTGCATTAGAGTCTGTTACGAGAGTAAAAACCTTAGGCCATACGGCAACCAAAGCAGGTTCAGTGAGAAGTAGTTTTTTTTACATACATTTTCGAAATTTCTAAACCGGCCATTTAACCAAACTTCACTTTAAAATGTCAAATATTTAAGAATTATTGGGCTATTTAAAATAGTCCCACTAAAATCCTGGCATTTTTTTAAAATTTCACATTTCTCCTAAAAGTATACAGTGGTATGGGCGTGTTTGAACAATATACATAGAGAAAACATTTCATTTTTGTATATCAGTGTGATTTAAGCTTTCTATATTTGCTAGTTTTGGAGCTATATTACCTACACACATAACCAAAAACATAGACCTAGACATACTTACAAGCAAATACACATCCTATAAATGATTTATTATTGGTCCCCATTGTCAGGCTTCCCATAGTTTACAAGCTATGGCTAAAAAAACGTGTTCTATAAACACATTTAAAAAAAGGACGTTATGACACACAAAAAAGTTTTTATTTGGATTCAAGATTTAAATGTATTATGAAATTAATCTTTGTATTGCAGTTGATTTGGCGATCAAATAAGAGAGACAAAAAATTAATTCTATATTCATGGTATGTTGATATTTCTAACACCCTCGTTGCCGAAGAGAATTACATAGAAATGTCTATACATTAAAAGTAAATATAGGCCTATTTGAATGGTTACACATTTAAAAAGCAAATGTAGCCACAATAATAGTTTTTTCGACACTGTTTCTCTCACTGATGAGATAACTTACCTTTTATTCATAAAGATAAGGAGTACAACAGAATATGTCCCATCTAAATTCGATGTGTAGTGAAAACAAACAGAATGAATCGAACGTAAAGACAAATTTACACTTTTATCAAATGCATGGATAGGTAAGTAGTATAACAAAAAAAGTCCCATCTCAAACCGAGGAATACATTTGAGTTTACTGTAAACAATCAAACAAACAAAATCGAACGTAAAGAAAAATGTATAATTTTAATATGTGTATAGATTTGTTTAATTTATTGCAGAAATAAAAGTCTTTCAGATTAATTACACGAACACGATTTTAATAATATTTCGTATAATTCACCAAGATAAAATAATGGCTTCCAATGATTGAAAAATATAGTTGTTAAATTTTGATTTACTCTATCAAAATAAGCAAACTCATCCATTTCATCAAATTTTCCTGCTTATTATTCATTTATTATTTTAACCGTTACATTGTATAATTTTTATATTTTTACATGCTAAGTTTAAAAATGATGAAAAGTCAACCAATTACATGAAATATAATTGCATGTATGCATTAAAAAAAAGTTTGTATTTCCCCTTTCATTTATCTAAATCTGCTTAAAAAATCTGACAGAGTAGGGCAATAAAAACTCATTTATTCAACCACTAACGCCTGGTGTCACTAATAATTTTGTCTTCTAGAAAAGGGTCATGAATAGAAAAGGTTGATAATCTGTGAATTGTGTAACACTTTGTAATTGTCATATTTTTTTGATATGCTTAATTTCAATGTCAAATGAGATGAAGGAACGCTGCCTCCAACACGTGATGTTATTTGTTACGTCTCACCTCCTTTTTCCTCAAATTTTACCTAGCATTTATCAGTTGTTGCTGCTTTTTTTTATTATTGACGGTCCATCAAAGAACATGGACAGGCGTAGAGTCCTTTGGCAAAAAGCTTTCTCTGTCACACGTCGACAATTTAATTTAATCTTGGTGAAGTGGAATGGAAGGGGAAAGGATTTACTCCCAATCTCTCGTTAGTACGTGTGAGCGTTCACTGAGTTTTTATTTTTTATATAGGAAGCTTACCAATTTGAAGTGATTTTTTGACTACGTTCTTTTAATTTTAGATAGTTCAGAATGGACAGTAATAGGCAATAATTAATTGACTGCTTTATGTGGAGTAATACTTTACAAAATGACAAACTAGACATTTATAGAACCATTATTTCTTATAAATATACTAATTTTAAATATTTTATTTAATTATCACCTTCAACCCTCAACATTATTAACAACTTGTTTTTATTTTGTTTTTGTTTTTACCACCTCTTCTCACTTCCTGTTAGGTTTACACGCATATCTACTAATTGCTCTAATGGAGTAGGGATAGTAAAGATATAGTTTAGATAAAATGTACCTGAATTTGAAAAGTAGAAAAGTAGAAAAATTTATTCACAAATAAAAAAAGCTTATTACGCCCAACCGGGATTAAAACCTCAATCTCCCCATCAGAGGCAAACCAGAATAAATGAGTTTAATATCTATACCACGTGCCAATCAACGCGGGTCTTTAAATAGTTCTAAAGGTTGTCAATACAGGTGCTGGTTTAAAGGAAATGCACCCCAATTAAAGGGAAGAGGATATGGGAAAATCACAGTGATAGGTAGCATGTGTAACATTACCCCCAGCACACACGTCCTAAATTTTAGCCTCGGAAGTATTCATCAGAAATCTAGTATCTTTCAAGCAAGACTTCTTAAACCGTGAAGACACCCGTTTACGGATATGTATATTTATCCTCTTAGCGATATCTGAAATCACAGCTCCAATGACCTAAATGTAATTTTTTTTCTTCATTTATTAACTGTTCTTTTGTATAGTTATATAAAAAATAGTATGGTTTTACTAAACAAAAGTAAAAATATTATACCATATCATTGAATATAATTCTTTTACCCATAAAATATTTGTGATGGAAAAGGCTTTCAAATAAGTAAGTAGGGTTACGCTACTGTTTATCTAAGCCTAAGTTATTAAATAGAATATTCATGAAAATGTTACAGATACAAGAAGTGTGGATGGGATGTAATTAGAAATTTCTTAAAATGCCTATTCAAATATTTATTAGTTTTAGATAATATATTTTACTATTAATACAAAAAGTGATGACATAACTCATTTGTATGCAAAAAAAAATAGCAGTATTTCTAAAATATGAATCATCACAATTATTTTAAATATAAAAGAGTTTTTTATTTCTCTCTTATTAAATATTTATAGAAAGTGAAAATACTAATATATTCGATTACTTTACATTACCGCATTGTTTAAGAGGAACACATGGTCGAAATTCTGTATTATAATTATTTTGTAATTTTAGAATGGCATTGAAATAAAATCAATTTGGAAAAAGTGCAAAGCAAGAGAGGGGATAGCCTTACGCGAGATAAAAAGGTTGAAAGATTTAATCAAGACCCAAATACTGCCGGCGACTTTTCCATTTTTAAGTTCTAGCTGCTCTTCCCAATTGTATCCCTCCCTTTTAAACCCTTATTCCCCTTCTATACAGACTTAAAACGAAACACGAACAATTAACTTGATTGCAAGAGGTTGTGTGGTTGCCAGCGGAAGGCAGTAGAAGAAGCAATACAATCCAGAGTCCTCCAAAATAAGAAGTCGGCCTTTTTTCCAATCTAAGACTAGGGGGGAGGGGGGCTCCCCGGTCATTTAGCAAGGGGCCGTAAATCGCTCTTCAATCTTGAAGTAGGTAGTGGTTTTTTTTAGAGGCTGAGCTTAGAAGGGGTAGAGGGGTGAAAGGCCCTCAATCTCAGGGTAATGTTAGAAGGTCGGCGCCAAGTACCCCCTGCAGGTGACAACGTCAAGCCATCAAAGCGCCCCCCCACCCCCATCCCTTTTTATACTCTCCCAGTACTCCCCATTTTTTTTCTTCTGGAAAGCACACGTGGAATTGAACCATGTAACACAACCCTCCATACCCTTTCTACCAAACCCTCCACAATCCCTCCTAACACTCTATAAGTCTTCTTTAACTCTGAACTAGATCTTTTTCTCTCTCTCTTATCACACACCTTTCTCATTTTTTTTTACTTTTCCTTCTATTTCTTGGCTACATCTTGATTTTCATCTTTTATACCTCGTTCTACCTACATTTATTTTTTCTTCCAATTTCGATTTTAGAAACCTAATCAAAGACTTTTCTTGGCTTTTGTATGTGTTCTACTAATAAGTATTTTTTAAGTCAACAACCTAAAGCATGGTTTGATGCGATTTAAATCCATCCAGGGCTGGACATGCACACAACCTTTCGATGGGTTACTGTTGCCTGCACCATCTGGTAGAAATCCCATTTACTAGGTGAGTTTAGGAAGTGTGATGGTTCCCTGTTGTCTTCCGCACTGAATTTATATGAGCGAGGATGAAAAGGGCTTACCAATTTGGCCGGAAATGTGTTTTACACACACCTTCTAGAGTTCTTCTACCTGCCACGATCCACATGAAACAGCAGAATTTACTTTTCCTCCAAAGGAAGTTGTGGTACAGATTTTTATCGCTCAAGAAAAATCCGTTGACCTCAGCTGGGGTTGAACTCTCAAACATCGGGCCCTGAGGTGAGCACTTTATTCCGATAGCATCAAAGTCAACCATAATACAGTAATGGTAAGTAAAATAAATTGTACGAAACCACCACACGAACTTTTTCATATCGTGTATTATAGCCTTGAAAATAATTTTCAAGCATAAGAAAAATAAATATGTTTTCCTCATAAAAACAAACGCATAATCTTGTTGATCACACTCTTTATATATACATTTCAAACCAAATTATTCAAACATATTTAACAAAATTCAAATTTTCAAAATTAATCATTTGTAAATTACTTTAAAATCAATTACTTATTTGTAAAAATAAACAGTATTCTTATTTATCATAAAAAAAATCCCAAAACTCCATGTTGAATTCAGTCTTAAAGGTAAATTTCATACAAATTCAAATTGTAATTAAATTATCGTAAGTAAACTATCATTGATTAAATATCTCAGATTTATTTAGGATAAATGAAAATAGCTACATTTTATTTATTATGCAAGATATTCACCCGATACCAATTTTGAACCCAATCGTTTGAGCTATTTTCAAAATAGTCAAATTTAACAAAAATCATTCATTTGTTAACTATTATTGTATGATTTAAAAAATATATACATATATTATATCTTGAACTACTTATAATGCAAGCAACTTAACCGATCCCCATTTTCAACTAAATTACTAGAGCAATTTTT
>CABFWB010001791.1:58207-71205 GCA_902151455.1 Timema bartmani
TTTTTTTTTAATCATTCTTCAGTAAACTACCCATAAATGAGTGTTTACCCCAAAAGCAAGTGTACAATGTTAAATTTCATGTAAAATTTTACCTAGATATGCATTTTAATCAAAATCGTTCTAACCATTTTCAAAAAATGTAGAATTAAAAAAAATCACTCACCAGTAAACTACTCTTAATTTTAGGTCTAAGGTCAAATTAAATATATGTCCCGATATAAAATCTAAATATCAAATTTTTAACAAAATCCATCCAACCGTTTTATTTACGTGATCAGGAAGAGACAGACAGACGTGGGGATTAACAGGACTGTGAAGTCCACTTTTTTGGTTTCATGTTCACATAAAACATAGAGATCTGTCATAATCTCGAGATCAATTTTTTTTTTCACGCTCACAATACTTTTTCTTGATACGAGAGAGTAAAGAGGAATATGAAAAGTGGTCCAAATTAACAGTATTTGTAAATATTTATATGTAATCTTTTTAAAAATATTTTATAATAAATAAAGGGTTTAACCACATTCAATATAATTATTTTGGTTACCGACCCTCTAATCATATTTTTTACGCCTGGAGGTAGAGTGTAAAACCATTTTAGAAAATCTACCCTCAAAGTAGCCGAATGGGTTCGAACCCCAATCTCCCCGTTTTCGGCAGTCTAGTATATTGCAAGAGGAGCACCTTTGTCCATGTGGTCACCAAAGTGGGTCACTTCTATTTTAATTGTTTTTTTATAGTCAAGCCCACACTTATTTTTTAAAAGTATTCTTCCTAAATATACTTGACACTAAACATAACAATATTATGAAACTTGTGCTACTTTACTATAGAGTATGTTTATTTTAGATTTTATACTTCTATTCCATAATTATTATAGGTCTTAAGCTATACCTCAATTTTTTAGGGATGTACAAATGGAGAATTTCTTAGAAAATATAAACATATTTGTTGCCATCAGTATTGATTACATTTTACTATATTAGTATTATTTGGATAAATTATATAAAATATGCCTAAAGTGATTATCATTACTTGACATATGAACACGTGAAATTATATCTAGTAGCTTCTTGAATTGTTTGCCAATTTAGAGGAGATCTAGTATCGATTTCCGGCTGCGTGTACTAGCACCTTTTTTTAAAAGTTGCTTACCACCCTTCCTCAGCGCAAATGTAAGACATTTTATCCTACATTCAACCTTCCTCATCCCTGATTTAATCGTGTAGATCTGTGAATGCCCGAATTTATTTGATCAAAAGAAATAGGAAATAGTGGTTCTAAAAGTATTTTGACCTCGGTTTTATTTTAAATGACACAAATAAATATAATTTTAATGACCAGAGTTGATGTAAAATAGTGATAAAAGAATGCTTCCTTTTAAATATGGGCGTAATTTGTGATTTTTATATTTTTATTGTTCTTGAAAGCAAGTTTCCTAATAAAATGGATGTTAAAATTAATCACATTATCTTCAATTAAGTGAAAAACGCCAACCTGGGAGTTGAACGTGGGACCTTTTGCCTTTGTGTGCCATTATCCTATCACTGAACCAACTTAGTTTATCTTAGATGCAGATGAACCAGTTTGGTCCTGTGGTAAAGCATTAGAGTACAAAGGAAAACATTTATAGTTTTATTATCATCTAAAGGTTTTCATTTTTCACTTAAAATAATATCATTATAATATCAGGAAAATTCTTATGATTTCATACATATTACATCATTTATATATTATATTATTATTACATCAGAATGACAATCTCTTTGCTTCCCATATATTTTTACAAACACTCTATTGTCATCAAACTTAATTTTCTTAATTCTTTGCTTAACATTTTTTATCATTCTTACATGTTTTATTTTATGTTTCCTTATTTTTATATCCGTATTCATGGCTTCATTTCGACTACCAGATGACCTAACAAACTCGGAAGCAACTAGTTTCAATGGTACGACCAGAAGAGATTGGAGATTTCATCTAAGAAGCTGTTCAGGTGCTTGGAAGGTGTGAATGGGGCGATGCTGATAGACCTTCGAACCCATATCCCCGCCTCTCCCCCGTCCCATACATCCCTCAGCGAAGGAAAAGACCATGCAAGGGTTTAGCTATGGTATAAATGGTTAGGTTAGGTTAGGTTAGGTTAGGTTAGGTTAGAAATGGCTTGACACACGTTTTATGGAGGCTGAGGTTTCACCCTTCTCCTAGTTTACTTTTATGTGTGTGCGATAATGAAATGTATTGGAGCATAGCTTCCCCTAAGTAGTCAAGTGCTTTGAATATATATACTGTATCACGTTAACAGAATGTTTAAGTAAACAATCACCTACTACTTCTTACCTCCTCCATTTGGTTGACAGTATTAGTAATATTGCTTGGATTAGGAAAAAAAGAATAATTTTAAATCTTTGATCAAATTTAACAAAAAGTTTGTCCTAGTTAATTTATTTTAAATACCAAATATGAAAAAAAAAGGCTAATTAAGATTTTTAGTCATGAAAAGTATAATTTATTTCACTTTTGTTTGGACATGTCTGAATTCCACTCATTCTGGACTTCTAAAAATGAATCTACCCTGCTTCATTGAGGAGAAAAAAAAAATGTCAACGCTCACTTAACAAAACGCATTCAGGTGTCAATTTTCAATTTAAAGAATAAAATAAAATAACATTTTGCCAAGAATTTTCGAGATCCACCACAATACACAAAATACTGTTTCATAGTATACCATTATCTACACACATCAAGCTTATTTCAAGAATCTACTTACGGAAATTCAATCCTAACAACGCGATTATGCATCTATAACGTAACAGGATATTATTATATACCTAGTCTGTAATCGAACTCTGTTATTCAGCTCAATACTTCTATAAACTTGGTCAGAATACTTCTCAAAATTATCTTTATAGGATTTATGTGAATATAGCACGTCAATATTTGTATCATACAGCTTATCCCATAAACTAAAGTCCCGATTAATTACAGCGGCTTCCATTTAAAATGTAGAGTTTACAACTATTTATCCAACACCTTAGCTTAGTCGGTCTATTGCTGTCCCAGCTTAGATTCCCCGTATGGCCAAAAAATGTATCATTAGTGAAATGATTGTTTACCCTTTTACAGTGACTGGACTGGACGGGGACTGGATGTTGTGCCTGTCCTAGTCTTAAATTAGATTATAAGGCATATGAAGCTACGAAAGGCCTAGCAAGTCGGTAATGACTTGAATAAAAAATTAACTTAGGCCATAGGCTGGAACAGTAATGGATGTAAAGTAAAGTATAGAACTATTTAAAATTAATTATCACAACTGGAGCTCAATATTTCGCTATACATAAATAGATACGCCCACTTATTTAATAACCATACCATTTTTTTTATGACAATTTGGTTTTTTTTAAACTAAGATATTCAAAGTATAGCTTAATGTATTATTTAAAGTCATTTTTGTATTAGATAATAATAATAATAATAATAATAATAATAATAATAGAACTTGAATTTCCTATTAAGTAAAAATATTCAAGTAACGTATCACGTTTTAACTATTACAATTCATATTTTTAAGTTGAGAACCTTAGCAAACAAAGGCTTTATTTTTTTACAAAAATTTCTATTAAATAATTGTTTGCACACACTACATAGCTAAATCTAAGAAAATATACTATTTTATATTTACAATAAATTTCCTTATGTTTGTGAGATAGTAATTGTAAAAAAAAAGGTTAGAGCAAAAATATCTGGAATTTTAGATTTTCCCCCTTAACTGTGGCCAAGTAGAGAGCTATGTAACAAATTCAGATATTACCTGACATCTGAAAGTATCTTATAAATAATTGATTAAAAAGAGTAAATTGAGGGAAACATACTATTTGGATTTGGAATTTAAGGTGAGAGTATAGGGGATGCAAGAAAATATCGCTGATTTTGCAGTTTTTACAGCAAAATGTTTTTTTGGTCAAAATTGATAAAATATTGTTACAGTAGAGACATATGAGTAAAGTTTTCTCCGCATGGTAATATTAATATTTATTGTCATTAGCATAGCGGAATTAGATGAGAAACCTTTAAAATTAAGAGAAAAAGTTGTCATATAATTCCAGAACCCTCTTGACAGATGTTCAAGAATTGTTGCGGTCACCATGTGAATAAAATTAAACCATATGTTTCTACTGGATAAAATATTTGACTTATTTCGACAAAAAAAGTTTTTATATAAGAACTGAAAAAAAAACCCACTAACTTTTAGTCGTGTTCCCTATACTCCTACCTTGAGGATCAATGTTTACAAACCATTATCATTATATAATTAATTCTTGATTAAGTCATTTCTATCTAGGTCTACTGTGTATTTGTAGGCCACGTGATTTCAATCATGGTGGGGATGTAGAGAAGGCAATCAAAGTTTTATATATATATGCAGTTTTATAGCAAAAAAAAAATCTAATTTTATTCTATATAAACATAGAGTTTAATTTTATTCACACGATGACCTCAACAGTTCTTGAATATCTGTCAAGGGTGTCATGGAATTAAATGAAAACTTTTTCTCTTCATTTGAAAAGCTTGTCATCTAATGCCACTATGCTCATAACATATATTCAACAACTGTTGGTAAAACTATGGGAAGAAAACCAAACTCTGCGTTTGTACAGAAGCAATATTTGATTTATTTTTACCAAACATGTTTTGCTATAAATACTGCATAGACAATAGTATTTACCCGCGTCGCCTACATCCTTACCGATGCCATGTATTTTGTAACACTGTCAAACTCTATATAAGCCGTGTCAATTTTTATGATCGACTTATAGGAAATCCATGGCACAATATGATATCACAATCTGTTTACATTTTAAAGTATGTAGCCTTCAATAACAGCCGTTTCTACATAAGATACTTTTTTTTTTTTTGCTTTCAGGACTACCTATAATTCTTATCTTCATTGCACAATATTGAGAGAGAATGTTTGCCATTTTAAGCTCTCTTCTTTTGAATTTTCCCAGCTCTGTAAACTTCTAAGCTCCATAAAAAAGAAGAAGATAATCTTCCCCTTGATGTACTTTAGCCGATAGGCTCTAGCTGACCCTATTTAGATATAATGCTTTTTGCTCAAAGGGAACATTAAGATGAAAGGATATGTAAGACTATTTAAAATGAAGTATCTATATTATAATAATGTCAAAACTAAAAATTAGTCAAAAATTGACAAAATTATAATATAAAAACTATGATAGATAAAATACAAATAGGCCTATGTATATTTATCATTAACCATAAAAAAACGTATAAAAATAATTAATGATTGTTAAAATTAGCCATGCATAAAAGTGAATTATATTTTAAAATAAAATTAAGATATCATGAGGGAGTTATTTGTAAATCTAAATAATTGTAACAATCCGAATAGATCAAAGGAATTTTACTTCAGAGCTCGGACCAATCTTAATTAACTGGAACAACCTAAATACAACTTTGGAAATTTATGAAGCATTTTATATTACTATAAGAAAATATATAATATTAACAGTTGATGCTCCATAAAATTATTTTAAAAGTAAAAATTGGCCAAAATATAGTATTTTAAGACAAAATTTACTAAAAGTAATGCTAAATATATCTTACAATATATTTGTATTCAAACATTTTTTCTACCATGGTTTATACAGTATATTTCTCGTCATCCGCTTCAGTGACTAAACGGTCTAAGTTGTCACTCTCGTGTTAAGCTGGCCTGCTGATGACGGGGATATTGGGGTTTGATACCTAGCGGGATCTGCTAAAGGTGTTTTTTCCTAAATGGTTTCCCATTCTTCTTCCAGGCAAATTAGAGTAGATTACCTCTAAATTGATTTCATCACTATCCTTATCCCATTTGATTAACTATCAAATATGCGTATAGACTGAACAGGTAGTAAGCCACGGTGGTAAAAAAAATCTTCTCTGTAGAAAATAAAAAATAAAAATGTAACACTGAAAAAAGAAAAACACAGTAGAAATTTAAATGAACTATAAAAAACTAAAAGAAAGCTAAAATTAAAATAATCTACTACTTTTAGTATATTGTATTACGTACATATAATGGTGATATATTCAACTTGTAAATCATATAGCTCTTTAGAAGCGTTCTGAAATAAATACATTTTATGTTAATGTCTATTTTAATTTAAAGAAAAAATTGAAACTGTTATGCTACGATGTACAAAGAAAGGGAAGTACTATAACGTCCCCATTTTCTTTGGGTGTCCGGTAGCCAACCCTAACTACAACACTACCGCGGCACCGTAGGGACTTAAATGGTTGGGATGGACCCCGAGTGGTAGGGGTTGGAATGGGTGGTTCGTGGGAAGTGAGTCTCGAGTGTTAGTCCAATAATGTATATTTATTAATCGATTCAGATGACTAAACTACTACATAGGTATACTCCATTCACGGTAGGAGTTACTCTTTGAAAGGTCTTTTTTCCTACTAATATCCTACTATATAATAGCTTTTTAGTAGGGAAAAAGGCCTTTCAGAAAACAATTCCCACGGTGAACAGACTTTTAACTGGGTAGATCTCCCGTGACGAGGGAGCATGCACGATAACGGAACTCGCAAAACTTCCTATAGACCCACGATCGACCCTCCGGTGGGGGAACCACCAGATCACATTTTTTCCCCTCCGTGTCTTAGTCAGTGGTTGCTAGAGGACGACTCTCTTGTACCAAGCATGTCTTCTCTCCAACTGGGGTGAAGCTACGCCCCTACTTTTTAATCAACCAATCACTAAACAAGGTGTTATTACTATTACTTAACCTTGCTGATCAAGATGTGTCCAACAAGCCAGGAAAGTCCATCAGTCGCACCGTGCTCGCTCGTCAACAGGATGCAATCTATATGAGATATATGCTAGCTACTCTCAGCAGGATGGCAACCCAACACTCTTAACTTCCAAGGAAATGTACAAGCATGAGTTAACTTATTGCCAGAATAAACCTTAAAATAATTATGCTCTTACAGTACATTATTTATATGACCTGCTTCAGTGGCCGGAAAGTCTAAGGTTTCACTCTCGTGTTGGACTTGATCACCTATGACCCAAAGATCGGAGTTCGAATCTTGGTCGGTTGTATTGAGTGTGGTTTTTCGAAAATGATTTTCCACGATCACTCCACGCAAAATTGAGTACACCGCCTTTAATTTAACCTTCCTCACCCCTAGCTCATTAGCTTTATTAGTTGGCCTACATATGATTATAACCTGAATAGGTAATGAGGCGCGATGATAATATATATATATATATATATATACTTTATATATAAATATATATTATTTATTACACCCTAACATGTCAACGCTAGCAAACTTATAATACAGGGTGTCCAAAAATTATCTCTACAGCTTTGATACAAAATTAGATACATACTAGCTAACACACCTATGATGATCAATCAATTAAATGTAGACACAAAAAAACAGAGTTGACATTTATTAAATTAGTGAAGTCACAAACATTCAATATGAGCACCATTTGCGATTCACAAAACATCCATGTTGACTTTTAATATTGGACAAAAGTTCGAACAACCTATGTATCATATTATATTTTTTAAAAACTTCAGATTTTCGGCCACAGAAGCCGTTATCTGCATATTAATGTTGATATATGTGCATAGGCTATATGCATATGGATATATTTTCTTTTAATGTTACACCATGGATTTTGTTATCAGTTTTTAAAAGTCTCTCAACTTAACCAGGCATATAATACTATCATTTTGTATCTATAATTTTTTAACAAACGTGTCCAGAACTGTGTTCTAAATTTCTTTAAAAAAATGAAGCCATCTTCATTAATTTAGAATATTAAAAGTGAATAAAATGCGTCTATATTTTAAATATTCCCTTACTGTTACATACTATATGGCATTAGGAACTCGGAAGTACATTGATGCATCCACAAAAGTACGTCCCATATCCCTACCTTGATCTAATTCTATCCAGTCCACTTCATTACACCTTACCCTGAACAAATTTATGGTATCTTCCTCTAATGATAACATACACCCAATTTTCTTACGAATGAGAAATTATAAAAAAATCACTAGATCTACTTTCACGTAGTTATTCGTTAATTCATGTGATCCGCAGCTGTAACTTTTGATATATATTATCAATAACAATCAAATTACACCGATAAAATAGTAAAATGTTATCAGTAATGATTGCAAAATATTAGTTTTGATTTTATAAAAGGTTCTCCAAATTTCTCTTCTTAAGAAAATTAAGATAGGCCCCAAAACAAATCATTCATCTCATTAAATTAAGTAATGAAATGTTTTCTCTGTTTAAAATAGGTTCAAAAATTGTTTGGTAACAGTAAACAAGCCAACACACAGATTAAACCGAGGCAAGCCTAATCGATAATTTCTTATTCCATCAAACTTTTTATCAATATTAATAAAAAAATTATTTAAATAAAAAATCAGTTGAAAAAAATATGTTCATGTTAGTAAAAAAAAAAAAAATCCCTCAAATTTTTTTCGAAGTTTTCTCTTTTCTTACTTTGGGGAAGAAAACTAATCAATGAATGCTGAATATGTAGCACCTCTGTCTTGAAACTGAAAGATTAGTGAATTAACCCGTGGTGAAATGGTAAGTCGAGTAAGTTTGAGCAAACTTTTATTCGTAGTGAAAAGGAAAGGGGAACGGAGGGATAAGGAAGTAGTAGGATGGGGTTGGAGGTTGGGGTGGGGTGAGATGTTGTGACGAGCACTATGAATTTTACATGAGTAACAAGCTGGTGACTTTCGCTAAAAAAAAAAAAACTTTACCAGCACGAGACATTTTTCTTGATAACATAGATTCCTTTTATCTCCTTTTTAACATTCTTTGAGATAGAATTTTCCAAATTGTAAAATTTGATACGAAATTCATAATGAAAAAAAACAAGAGGAAACTTCCACCAAGTATGATGGTATATTGCTGGAAAAGAAAGATCACGATTTTCCCGTGAACAAACAAGAATTAATTCTAGGATAATCACTTTCTTATAAAATTTGAAACTCATCTTTTCACAAGTTAAGATTGTATTTTTTCAAAGTGATTAATTTAGCTTAATAATCAGAGATTCAACTGTAATATACGATATGTTTCGCATGGAACTATTAGACTTTTATAGTGTTATTGTTTATTGATGTCATGCTTAAAGAGCGAGAAAATTTCTAACACGCTATTTGATTGGAGAACAGGGTTATACAATATACATATTATGATAATAGTATTGTTTAGAGCATTATTGGTAGATTTCACCAATTAGTTAAAACCGTTTAGTATAACGATTTCAACCATGTAACATTAAACCATTTAGGTCCCTTTGTATAGTCGAGATATGCCTATAGCCCGAAAGGTTAGAAAGATACGTGTACAATGTAAGTAGAGTCCCAACATATTCAACACTCCGTATTATCCGAGGTGTTGACATGGTTTATTTTTAGTGGGAATAATTATTTTCTGATAAATTACCCGCAATTAAATTGTCTAGTATTAGTAGTGGAGTGAAAAATCGGGCTTCTCACCGTTTACTATTATTGTGACACCGGTTCCATTAATCTGGGATAATCAGGATTTTTCCATGAGTCTTTAGTCAAAATTTGGATGTCTGCCAATTCCAATTTGACCTGAAGATTCTTATTATTGGTATATACTGGGAGATTAGTTGACTCCTCAGAATAAACTATAGATACGGTGACATTATACAGATAATGAAATTTACAGTTAATATAAGTCCGACACCTTAGTTCAGTCGGTAGCGTGTTTTTACACTTAGCTAAGGGTTCCGAGTTCAAATCCTGGCATGGCCAAAAAATGTACTAGTTAAATGTGTGACCCCTTTCACAGTGATGAATTAACGGCCGGTGGCTGGATGTTGTGTCTGTTTTGGATTAAGCTAGATAATATGTCGTTCATTGATATACTCAGTCGGTTGAGAAAGTTCACGTTAAGTACCATAAAAAAAATAAAAAAAATTGAATATAAAAATATTATTATAAACTAATCTAATTTCTTTTTTAAATATGAAAATACTGCATCGCATAGTGCAGCTAAATAAATATTTTAGATCGATATTTTATTAAAAACATGGCCGCTTGATGACTGAGTAAAAGCTCGTTGCTACACCATACATTTGATTCCGAGATTATGTAATTTAAATGGGTGGATTGTCTATTCATAGCACATTCTCATTATAAAATATTATATTAAAACCAAATGTGAAGATCAGTGGTACTAAAAAGGGTATTCGAGTCATCCAGTGATGCAATTATGTCCTTTTGAGGGAAAGTGGGGAGAGGGGGGTTAGGAAAGACAACTAAACCTGGATAATTTTACAACTAGGCCCATAAATATTGTGCCAAAAAAAATATTATGGCTTCATTTTATATTAAATTTGTATTTATATAGTAAATTTCAAAAAACAAATATTTAATTTAAATTTAAAGTGGGTCATTTAATATGTCTTTCCTTTACTCATAATACCTAAAAAAAAAAGGACGTTTAATTCCAAGAAGGCCATGAAGTGTAATGGATGTATCAAAAGATGACTCCATGGCCAAACATTTTTTGAGAAACGTCAATGCGGTTAGAAACCCTCGTTTTTCGTTAACCATAAACCAAAATATGCTGACTCATAGGCTGCTATTATAAACTTTTTCTTACCCGCATCAGTGGGTACGTGGACTAAATGTTAGGCTCATATATTATTACTATTATTATCAGAGGTGAAGGAAGGGTTTGGCAATCAGATAAATCTGTGCCGGGACCGAGGATAGGCTCATATAGTCTGGTTTGATGGTGATGAAACTATCGCGGTTAAAACTCCAATCGAAGGTATTAAGGGAGTTTTATCTTGAATATTTTACCACTAGCCCTCCACGCAAATGTGGAAACACTTCTTGCAATTTCTATCTTCCTCGTCCTTACCCTATTAATACAATCAAAATTAGTATAGCCATGATAGAAAAGTATCTAGATATACTTTCACGTATTCATACGTCAAGTCATGTGAACTGCAGCTGCAAATTATTTTGATATCAAACTGTCAATACCTATAAAATAATACTATTAAAATGGTAAAATGTTATCAATGTTAACCATAAAAATATATGTTTTTATGTTTTAAAAGTTTTTTCGTATAAAAATTGGATTTTAGAATGCCTCCTTTTTATTTTTATATTTGGTTTTTTATTCGTAAGGAAAAAAACCATTTGTCAACGAAATAACATTTAAAAAGATTTAGGCTAAAATGTTATTTGTGATTTTTTTAGTACCGCATCTTACTAACGGTTTGGCCAATACGAATATGTAGTGATCATGCTAATGTGTTGGGGATTAGGAAGGTTTAATTTAGAGAAAGTGTACTCACCTTGGTGTTTCGAGAGAAAGAAAGAGAAAGAGAGAGAGAGAGTGAAAAACTATTAAGTAGAAATAAAAACCTCAGCTCACCCAACTGGGATTCTTAGCCCTATTTACCTGTTGTCAGCTAACTAAATTGCAGGAGTGACGTCTTAGATCATGTGGCCACCAGCTGGTATATTTGGGCTATAAATAAAGGATTGTGCCAAGGTTATTTAAAATACACTTTCTTTACTGTTTGAATAATTTTATTCATTCTTGGGGTATATTAAAATGACTTACAAACATGCTTAACTATAGAGCTGTCATATTATTACTTTGAATCAAGGTGGAATATGGAGGGTGCCCACGACCCCAATTTTTTTAACAAGTGATACAAATAAAAATTCAACGGTGTTTTAGAATAGAATTTGAGACCTCTAGCTCTGCTTCGGTAGACGCTTGTCGAAAATAGAGTAATGAGTTCTGCCATTACCGGTTATTATATTCACGATTATTATTTCCACCTCTAGCCTTGCAGTTTATCCCACTCTGAACAAAAGATATTAAATTATTCTGTGGAGACGAAAACTTCATAATGTAAAAATAATTATTGTCGGAAGAAAACAACGTTGGAAGAGGCTCCAGGCAGTTGGGAGTATTAATTTATGAAGGTTTTCAAAGGAGCATAATTATGTGATAAAATGCTTTCCTTTTTCTTCCTTCTAATTTAGAAATTACTTACTAAGTTAAAAGGTAAAAAAAAAAAAAGAATCTAGGCGAAATTAATGTTTCTACTACGTTGCTTGAAAGTAATTGAAATACATTTTCACTTGCATTAACAATAGAATAAAAATTAACGAGTTGAGTTTATACTTTTTAAATACTGCTTTTCTAATTTAACTATGGTTTATATATATATATATATACTTTCTCACCCAGTGATATTTTTGAAATCTAACTGTTAACTCGATATTATGATTAATATTTACGTTTTTTATCTGTCTCCGAGTCCCGAAAGGTGGGTATTACAGTTCTGTCTGCCCCCAAGTATATTAGTTCCCATGACTGTAGCCATGTCGAATGTCTATTTGTCCCCATATCTAGCTGACCAATTGTATATCTGTTCTTATGCCTAACTATCCCCACATCTATTTGTCCCCATATCTAACTGTCCCGTATGACTATCTAAATATCAAGTTTGAACAAAAGCCATCAAACCATTTGAGCTGACAGACACGGGGACAGATAGATATGAGTGAATACATGGGGAGAGATATACAAGGGTGCAGATACACATGGGGACAGACATATATGACCGGCGACCTACCCAGCGCTAACCAACTACGGCGCGAGTATGTACCGAGGTGCGGGGAGGCCGTGAAAACAGAGATTAAGGCCCATCTGGAGGTTAAGCCAGTTGTTATCCTTTTGCAACGAGACTACCGACCGGAACGGGAACTGTGTCTTTGCCGTACTCCTGGGGACTTTAGAAGGAGGAGTCACGCAGCAACTGTACTTGGGGTCCTGCAGCTACCTGGATGCTGCCAACTCGACCAAATGTGTTAGGGCAATCCTTGACACAGTGCGCGAACTGGATATCAGTTATTCCAGTGTGTTTG
>CABFWB010001791.1:87061-101139 GCA_902151455.1 Timema bartmani
TATTATTATTATTATTATTATTATTATTATTATTATTATTATTATTATTATTATTATTAGAATTGTTTTATAAAGTTATTTGTAATTAATTTACTATTGCTATAGGCTTAAAATTATATGAATCCGAGATTCCCTAGTTTTGGCATATAGCTGCGAGGATCTGAAATACATAATGATTATAATTTCTGCAGTAAATCTTCCTCGAGGAATTTTAACTTCTTGTAAACTCGCGGGAGATTGCGGCGTGATACAGCCTCGTTGTACGTGACTCACATGTTAATTAGTCGTAACATCAATAGATGGCAGTGGAGAAACCGTTTCTCTTTCGATGCCGGCAGATAGCATAAAAGTGTAGACGTATCATATAGGCTACAGAATATATTGTAATTATTAGAATCATTAATGAATGGTCTCTCGATCAAGTGATTAGTACCCCTGGCTACTGTTCTAGACATCCCAAGTTTGGATCCCGGTGGAACCATAGGTATTTTTCCCGAAAGGAGAATCGTTCCTATGGTCAATATTGTATGGTTAGTTAGGATTAAGCTAATATTAATATTTTCACCGGCTCCACACCTTCATAATCACTATCATCACATCATCTAATCCCGGTTATGACGTGTAGACAACTTCCTAGGTATACTCTGGGTAACGTTTTGTTCCCAGAGAACGGCTAAAATTCTACATACACGGGCAACCAAACTAGATACTGCATCTCTCACGGTCATATATGCTATATGCTAATAAGTTAACAATATGCTAATTTTTTAGAATGATAACAGTGAGCTCCAGTTTTTTTCCGGAACCATCTTGTCGACTAGGTAATTAAAATTGCACTTGAAGGTGCTTGGGGCCATATTCAAGAAAAGGAGAAAGAAGAATACTAACTTTAGCGAACTGAAACATTTGCAGACCAAAGACCAAAAAAATGTGATTGTTTATATAATTATTAAAGAAAAGCCTTAACTAAAAACGGTACATCCTACAGAGAAGTTCAGGACATGTCTTAGGTTCTAAGGGTTCGTTATGTTATACTGGTGATAAGTCACTTGTGGCAACCCTAGTGGTGTGAATTGTTAAAATCACGCCAATTTCAAATGGATGTCCAATAATGTGGGTTTATTCCTGTAAATAGATAAGATAAATCAATAAGACAACTAAAAAATACATTTTATAACCATCAGCCAAGAAGCTTAACATTTGATACACATGTAAAGAACAACAGTTAGAGGATTTTCCACAAGGAAATTAAATCCTACATTTATTGTTAAATCAATCTGTGAGCTAGATTTACCACCATAATTATATAAATAGGCCTATTGTTTTAAACATATTTGGACCTAATTTGGTAAGATATTTTGGACCAAATTTGGGCCAGAGAAGAACAATTCTAATACTAAATTGTTATGATTGTTGGAGGGATAAAATCTTACCCTAAAGAAGTAGAAGACTTACTTTATTAATATAAAATAAAAGTTACATTGAAAATGCTGCCTTTTGGAAGAAATAAAACATTCTTGCAGTTTAACTACATCCCTAAAGCTAGAAAAGTGAATGCCTTGAAAACAAAACCTGGAATTGAAATTGATTTTAATTTGCAAGTAAACGGACTTTAGCAAGCCCAAAATGTCAACAAATGATATGAAACTCTCTATTTAGAAAAAAGAAAAGAAAATAGATAGTTGCTAGTTGATAGTCTAAATATTGTGCTAGAAATTTTGAAGAAAAAAGGTTTGTGTTTGAAAAATAAAATATAATAACATTATCTAGTTGGCGGTAAAGATGTATTGCATTCCTACATTAAGTTAAAGTGGAAAATATTGAAATATTTCCTCAATAAACATATTTAAAATATATATATATATTTTCATTTGTGTTATACAAAGTAATAATTAATAATAATGATATAAACATTTTACTGTAATTATTGATAGAAAAAACATTAAAATTAGATGACTGCTCAAATTGGATATCATCAGATATAGAGTCCAATGGTATTAAACCTGAGGTACGTTAAGAAATCTTAAGGGATACGTAAAATTTAGTATTGTATAAGTGTATATATAATATATACATTACCTGATTCGATGACCCCGTGGTCTACAGCACTACTCTCGCATTAGACTAGTCTGTCTATAACAGGGAGATAAAGGTTCGATTCTAGGTCGGGTGTGCTGAGGATTTTTCTCCAAAATGGTTTTCCACTCTCCCTCAACGCAAATGCAGGTACATTTCCTATAAACATAACATCTCCAATCCCTAAAACCATTAATACAATTAGAACATAAGAGTATAAACCGAACGGGTAGTAAGACGTGGTGCTAAATATATTTATACGGAATATATAGTTCTCATTTCAAACCTATTATATAATACATTATAATTAAATGTGTATAATTTATTTTATAATCTGTAGAGTATAAAAGTATAAAAAATGTATAGTTTACATTATGTACTAAAATCTTTGAAGGCACGCAAACAAATACCACTGGATTAGACTACCATTCTTACTGCTGAATATAGATTCGAGATTCTGAGACCAGCATTGCCTCCATTTTACCTGAACAGCTTGTTATTTGTGTAAAAAGATATTGGTTGATTCCCGCAACTAGACTTTAGATACCTCACTTAGGATTATTTTCTTTTATGAAAAGGAAAATAAATAATGAGAGGTTTTCTTTCTTTCTTTCATTATTCTTGCATCCCAAAACAAACACATACTATTACATATATGTCTAATATGTTATCTTGATAAAGTTAATCATTAACAATCACTAATGTACAGTTTATTATTTTACTAAATTTTAAAAATATCTTTTACATCGCGAGTTTCGCTTCATAAAGTCATGCAATTAGAAGCTCTATAGTGCAGTAAAGGTGTCGCGTGGAAATTGCTAAAGGTCATATATCTACTGTATTGTCCTAACCTTTTAAGGCTGGTCGGTCACATATAAAACTTTAATTTTTGTACAAAATAATTTGTTATTTTCAAAATAGGAATGGGTATATTTGAGTCAAAATTAATTCAATAGAATCGATCTCTCAATGTGTACGTAGTATAATAATACATTTTTATTATAGAAGAAAATGTAAACAAGGTGTGTAAGGTCTAAATATATCACTCCAGAAGTAGTCATTTCACCTAATCAAAACATATTTCATGTCTGCCATTAAATTATCGTCATATTTCACCAAATTGGCCCTAGCCTGATATTTTTTCCTATAATCTTTATAATCTAAATACATTTCCCTGATATCTTTATTTTTGCTATTGTTCTCTCTAAATTTACCTTTAAATACTTTCTCTTTTTGTTTCTGAATAAGGCACTGGCCTTCCTTCTTGCATTGCTAAATATGTTTAAGCTCAATTCACTAGGACTTTTTAACCAGTGTTGTTTTGCTTCCCTTCTATCCTCTATTCCATTATATCCAAAAAAAGGAAATTATTATTGTAATTGTAAAAGTAAAGTCAAAGTTATGTGGAAAAACGGCCCTGATTTAAAGTTTATAAGATACCGAAAATAAAAATGAAAACAAAATAATATTCCCTTCTATTCTTTATTAATTTTGAACATTAGTTATCAAACAAATTTTTTTCTACTCTTTTTTTGCAAAGACCTGCACTTTTAATTACTACATTTATAATATTATTCCGGATAGTTATTTCCTACTGTTTCTCTGGATTATTTCCCTCACTTTCCTCTGACCACTTTAGGGCAGAAATCTTATTAAGAATTTCACTTTCCTACACTCACCATCTGTCAGTTTTTCTACATCATATCTTCCTAACTTTCCCGCCTGATTTCCCTTTGCTACTGGCAGACATAGCCTAAGTTTTGCTATTACAAAGTTGTGGTCTAAATAACTATCTGTACCCTTGTATGACTTGACAGCTATCAATCATGTATTGCATCTTTAATCCACCAGCAAATAATCTATTGGATTCCCATCTGGAGAGGTCAAAGTATATTAATTTTGAATATCCTCATGCTTGAAATAAGTACCATTCACAATAAGATACAATTTAATAACTATTTTAAGATGGCCTTAAGGGACCAAGTAAATGCAGTCATGGCCAAATAATATATTATTTATGTGATCTATGAGCAGTAAATTTATTATAAACTATTAAGATATAGTATAAACTTCTAAAATAATACAAACATATCATTTTGTGGTTAGTAATGATGATATTTTATTATATTAATAATTTTTTAAGCCTGTCTATGACAGACTAAAGTCAATATTACCAAACCTAACTAAACCAAACTTTCAATTTGTAGATGCATGAAAGATTAGGTTTTGTTAGGCTGGGATAGCTGGCTATAAAATTATTTTTCTCTTACTTAATTACTGTTTTAAGTAAGAGTGGCTAGAGTGAGAATTAACCAAATTAATTTTATTTTTAGTAAATAAATTACAAATTTTCTTTATATGGGCCATATGTTTTTTGTGAATACTCTTTCCCCTGATTTGATCCTTCAACGACTTTAACTCGTCTTTTGAGCTTCGTACTTTGGAAAAAGCCAGATACAATAATTGGCCATGAGTGAAAACTGGCTTGGGCAAATAAATAGCAACCCTTTTCAAGGCTTTACCTCGTGACTTATTAATAGTCATTGAGAACGCTAGTTTAACTGGGAACTACCTCTGTTAACCCGCTTCGGTGGCGTAGTTAGCTATCGTGCTAGCTTCATGTTGATCTAGACTACCGAGGACGGGGAGACCGAGGTTAGAATCTCGGTCGGGTGAACTGGGGGTGGTTCAATGGTTTTCCACTCTCCCTCCACACAAATGTGGTTTCACTTCCTCGAAATTCCACCTTTACAATTCCTAACCCATTAGCGTAACTAGTACTTAAACGTGTAGCCCGAACGGGTACTAAACGTGGTGCCAAATAAAAAAAACCGACTCTTTCTCATAAATAAAACCAATGTTTATGTAGTCCCTGAAATCCCTTTTATTTTAAGTACATATCATTAATTTGTTACTCTGCAGTGTTGGCTGTCTTAATTATAGTAGTAATCGGTTTGTATGAATACATATCCAGGCTATTTGAATGTAAGTCCAAATTGTATAAATCTGTTTAATGTTACATGTAAACATTTTACTGACCAAAGAAACACATTTCGCTAACTAATATGAATACAAATCAACCAAACCATAAACATGGCCACTGTATTATAATTTTAAATTCCTCTTAGGATATAAATTCCTATCCAAAATATAATGTTACCCCGGCTTTTAAAACGCAAATAACATGTCGACGAATTAAATGATTAAATAATTAAAGTTTTTACTTTTTACAATTTTTATTTTTGATCAGTTTTCAAATTTGAAAAGTGTGTGCATTTCTTGAGTGATTCCTCTACAATTTCACCAAATTTCAGTTTTTTAGCTTGTTGAGAGGTACTAAAAATTTCCTGGACAGGTATACATACATAAATACAGACACCATTAAACTTTTATTAACATAGATTAATAGTGTATCTATAACCAAGGTATGGTATTTTAGATATTTGTATAAGTATTTACGTATATAGAAGGAAAATGATCAAGAATGTGTAATGCATATTTCCATCTAATTATTCTCGGGGAAATGAATGAGAACAATTTATATACAAAACAATATTTCCGAAATTATGCTGTTCTTGAAGTTTAGACTAAGCCTCATATCCCCTCATGCACACAAAATCGCTGACTTAAAAGTATTACGGCAAGTAAATCTTGCTGACGAGTTGGAATGCAAGCCCTATATTTTTTTCTTACGTAGCTACGCCTTCGTAGCCCCTCCTTTTTTTTCACCCTTCATGTCTCTCAAAGATTTCTTTTTTACTTCAATTTGTTTTGAGAGGATAGCAATGATGTCACTAGAAGAGATGGATGGGATATACAAAATGCAATAAAATCTCAAGTCAAACTTAGCAAATGTTTGTTTCGGAAAGAAATATTTCTTCTTCAGTATATTTTATTTTTGTGTACACAAACCATGTCATTTTGCCATTCCGATAAATACGTATATTTACACCAAGAGTAGGGATGATGAAAATATAATTGAAAGAAAACGTACACGCATTTGATTGGAATAGAGCGGAAAGCCATTTAGGAAAAAAATAAATCTTAGTAAACTATGCAGCCAATTGAGTACCCCGACCATCCCGTCATAATAAACCATATTGATTATTATTAATGCCTTATGCCTGGATCATTAAAATTTCACGTAACGTAAAGTTTTTGCTCGGGTTTTTGAATGGAAACCATCACGATTCACTTAACATAAACGTTTATGTGACGTTAACTTAACGTAAGAGTAGTCCATTGAATCACTTTCACGCCACATCACAATGAGCGAATCAAGTTGCGAAAAATTTCAATATGGCTATTTAATACATCATATGTTTGTTTAATGGATTGAAGGCGCTTTCATCAGTAATTTTTTTTTTTGTTCGAGTCTTAATCGTCGTGGCCTTTTCTTTCACTTTATTTTGTATCTTCAGTATGCTTCTAATGCATGATTTAAAATATTAGAACATTTTTTGTAGCAAACATAATCGTACTTGATTTATTTATAAATAAAAATGTAGGCAAATATTAATTTAGGTGAATATTTAATTTTATGAATTGTTTATTTATAAAGATCAATAAACTTCATGGTGTGGGCCCGCAAGCGAACTATACTGACCGAGTGGTCGCCACCACTAGCGATGCTAGTGCCAACAGTTGGGGATATATGGTGTCATGTGGTCAGCAAACGAGCCACCAAGCCATTAAATCTCAGTTTTCTAAATAAGATCTGCTACTTCTTTATTCAAGTAGCTCATTAGTCCTCACGAGGCTGATTTTGACCCCATTCTAGACCCACTGCTTCACAGATAAATTTTGGAACCACCGGGGATCGAACCCTGGATCTCTGGAACTTTAGCCATGAACTCTGGTTACTAGATAACAGACGTAGTCTAAATAATACATACCAGTACTAAATTAAACAATAACCAACATGTCAAACGTTAATGTCACCAAATAGTTTTGATAGCTAGAACATATTTAATTACACGTGTTGGTGGTAAAATTGTATAAAGTGGAACTCTCGCAACAGACTGGACGGATTCTGATGTTTAGATAAAGGTTCAAATCCCGGTCCGGTGTACTGAGAGTCCGCTTTTTCCTAAATTGGTTCCCAGTCTTCCTCCAGGCAATTGCGTTAGTGTATTTTCTCTCATACCTTCCGTATCCTAATCCAAGAGCCTAATCAATATATATGTGTATAGCTAGAACGAATTGTGAGGCGTGGTGTGATAAATAAATATTTAACAATTTTAACAATTTACTTTCAGAATACAAATACTCAGTAATTACTTTTACACAGAGTCACCCACTAATTTAGTCATATGTTTACATTATAAAATAATTACATATGGTAACTTTAGAGTTTTAAAAGTTAGTATGTAGGCAGCCCCTTGGACTTGAACAGAAAAAAAAATAGATAGCATAAATAAAATAGGGGAAGAGCTCCTCCAATAATATAGTGTGTTAAATTTAATCATCCCCGGTTGAAAATTAAATTCCTACGGAGGACAAAAGGAGGATATAGACGAAGCTGGGCAGTACATTACTTTCCCAGGCGGTATATTTAATTCGTTTGATGGCAGTATCTTAGGAATGGGAGAAATTGAAAACCACAGGGAGGAAATAAAGAGAAGTGGGGGTAAAAATAGGATGTTTGTTGTGGTTTGAAGAGAAATCATACAAGAGGGCTTCAGGGGGTGGAGGATAACTCATTTATTTTTAGTAAATGGGGAATGTGACCAGAAATATCAATACAATGGGTGATGCAGTTGTAATTCAAATCACGCTTATGAATCAATATATTCTCGCAGATATATTATACTTACATTACACTATAGAAACACATTGCTGTATAGATACACAAACACACAGACACATACACATCATGACACACATGTGGAGACAAAAGGAGGCACTCACACAGTATAAAACACCATAATACTGGCATCCGTGGTCTCATGGTCTAACTAAGGCGTGCTAAACTTGTTTGATCAGAAGGGCTATATTGAAAATATAAAAATAATGAAAGGAGCGAATGTTTTTATTTTGACACAATCTAAGGTCAAAAAATTCAATTTTTAAATAAAAAATATAAAATAAAATTATATATAAGCTTAATTATTTTAAGAGTTTACCTCTATTTTATCCAACAAATATTAAACTTTTCATTTGCACCAACGATTTGAGTACTAGGCTTTGAATCTTGTGTAGAAGTCACTTTTATAATGTTATGACTAGGGGCCGGGTTCTTAGGCACCAAAAATGTTTAAAATAAGCAGGCAAATAGGCACTAAAAATATGGGATTTAGGCACCAAAATAGGCACTTAATAAAAAATGGGCCTATAAGCAATGTGAAATTTATTTTACTACAAGTTTATTACCTGCAGCTTACAAGCAATTAACATTGCTGTAAATCATCAGATACTTTCCTAGGCTTTCCGTTTTAAAATTGGTTCTATTATCTGATAGAATGATTTCATGGCTAAAAAAAGCTTCGTTCTACTTCACAGGATATCAAGGGAAAACTTTTTAAATTTGCCAACTCTGAAGGGGTTAAATTTGTATCCTGCAATAGCGTACCGTTTCCTCTCAAGATGTCTGCCACTGCTCAATAAATGAGTTTTTCCAAAATCTCGCACCCAATAATGGTAGAAAAACCAATTTAATCTAAATCCTTGAGCCCGTTTTCAAGATAATTTACAAATATTTACCCCCCACCCCCTCATACCCACTAAATGAGTTTTCTCAAAGTCTAGACCTAGCTAAATTGCTATTTCGCATCTGAAAACACTAGATATCTCAATTTCATCAAAATCCTTAGGCCGGTTTTCAAGGAAAAATGTACAAATGCAGGCCACGTCACATGTCCAGGAAAGTACGTGTCACGTGGCCCTGTATAAATATAGTTTGTCAAGGACAGAGCATGTCAGTTAAAGCCACGTCAAATACCTTCTCCCCCCTCCCTGCCCCCCGCCCCTCAATAATGCCTAAACTTCCATTTCTAAGAAACTAAACCTCTTTTCAGAAGGGTAAAAAAGAGAGAAAGAGAGTACAAAGCCGAAATAGGCACATTTAAGGCTTTTATTCATAAAATAGGCAAAAACCAACAGAATATGCAATTATAGGCACTATAAAAATAGCATATTGTAATCGTAATAACATGAAATAAATATATACATCAACAGCCTATGTTTTACGATTTAGTAAAATAAAAGGCAAATAGGCAAAATCCGGTCCCTAGTTATGACCAATGTGTGTCTGTAACGCAACATCTCTCGAGTATTTTATTTCTTTTCATTAGAGTAAAAAACTGTTAACACACTTATAGTATGCATTTAACATATTTGCTGGGTAAATTTACTCTGCAACTAAACAACTTTGAAATATCAATATTTAAGATAACAAAGATAAAAATGATAAAATGTATATTTCTTCCCATTCCCTCTTCGACGGCTTTCTTTTAATTTTGTTTTGTTCGATAAAATTGTGAAAAATATTTGGTTTCTTTTCAATGCGTTCAGCTAAAACTCCATTTTATTTTCTGTTAATATTTAATTTTTTTTGTTGTTGTTGCGAAAATTGGTTCATGAAACTCATAGCTCAGAATTATGTTCAGATACACTAAAATTACGTTTTACAATGTTCAAATTTATGAAATTTTCTCTTGGGGAGGGGGAGGCATATGGGACTCCAATATGCTCACCCCCCTTTCATTTTGAAAGAAAACAAAAACACATGGGTGCCCTGCATATTTTGTACACCAACCTCACTTGCTATATTTCTCCAAATAATGTCCGATTTCCAAATAACATAATCCCCAATCGTGTATTTCTACAACGCTTATAAAATAAGAATCGGAGCTGCATTGGGTGTTTGTTTGTTCATTAAAAGTTCCTCAAGATTCACAAATCATGGATCGTGCCGTAAGTTTGACATGCTTGGTCTAACGCGTCCCTATAGTGTTGGACTGGAATTTTAAACATAGTTGGGTATACTGAGGAATTTTTTTCCTAAATTAATTCACACTCTCCCTCACACAAATGAGGAATCATTTTCACTAAAATCCTACCTTCGTTATTCATACTCTATTTGCGTTACTAATGCATGCGTTCAATCCTGATGGGTAATAGAATCCAGTAAAAAACAAACTATATGGTCTGACAAATGTTTTGGCCCTACACACAAAAATATTCAAACACAGAAACTAAGCTTACATGCCAACACACTATCAGACGCACATATAGATGCGTGCACATAAACTGTATTCACATTAGTGTATTTGGGTTAAGGTAAAAGACAACTAGTTCCTTTAACGTTTAAAATTCAGTAAATTGTCTAGGTCAACTTTATTGCTGGTTCAAATCACACAGATTGTAATAAACCCCACCATTTTGTTAATTTTCAGATTTTTTTTGTGATTGTTGTACATTTTTTTTAGAGACATAAACCAATTTTTATCTACCATCTGTCATACATTCACTGATTAACTTAAATTATATATATATATAGCGACTTTCTATTGAACATTTCTTAGCTTTGCTTATAACCCTTGAGGTACTTTTTTTTTAAGTTTGTTAAAACTCGCTAAATTTCTATCAACATAAATGACACTTGTCTGAAATTGCAACTTTACCTTTGAATATTTTTAAAATTTGAAAATTTATGAGTCATCGGTGTTGAAGCTTTAATTTTTATTTATTTCAAACTAGAATTTGCCCACGATTTCGCTCGCATTAAATAACACATCAACACATTCGATAACATAAAATGCTAATAAAAAAAAAAGAATAAGACTTCATGAGCAGTGTTTAATGTGGTTACAAAGATTTAAGAAAAAACCATGGATCACCCCCATCACTTCCCCCACTAAGCCCCAGCTCATATCACTTGCCAATCTTATGTACCTCCAATACCAGTCACGATGAATGTTCAAAAAAGAAAAGAATAAGACTTCATGAGCAGTGTTTAATGTGGTTACAAAGATTTAAGAAAAAACCATGGATCACCCCCATCACCTCCCCCACTAAGCCCCAGCTCATATCACTTGCCAATCTTATGTACCTCCAATGCCAGTCACGATGAATGTTCACTGCTCACACCCGGTTTTTTCTACACTACTTCGCTCGTTGATGAGCTAGATTGAGGGCTTATAGCTTACCATGGTTCTATGAAAAATAAGGAACACAACAGAAGTAGTCCCGTCTTGATCCGATGAGTACTGATTTAGTTTACTGGAAACAAACAAATGGACAGACAGACAAACATTATAAAAATTAATTATTTGCTGTTTTTATCATTCATACTACACAGAAGGAAAGGAAAACACAATAAAAATTCGAATGCACAGGAAAACCTAGCTGGTGTAGCCGTTCGTCATACGGAGTAAAGTAACTTTATTCTTTACTAGAATATAAAATTAATCTCAGGTATAAGTAACCAAATTTTAAACTATGTATAAATATTAATCCTTTATTGTTTTGAATTGTGTTATAAAAAGTGAAAAGTAGGCTAACTAAAACAATATCAAAATATAGATTATTATATTATGACGTGCTATAATCTATGCAAATTCTCTATACACAATATTAATTGTACTTTCGATTATTGGTGTTAATTAAAACAGAAATAAGAGTAAAGAAGCATAACTGTTACAGTTTTATGTGATCGTCATTTGCTTTCACTCTTTAACAACTAATTATTATTATTAAATATGAATAAATGAGCTCTTTCTCTAAATAAATCATCTTGCATGTTATTTATTCCTGATTTCTGTCTTGATTTAATTGACTAAAGGAAGTTATATAGATCAATTCAAGTAAATTTAACATCTAAGTGCATTCCTTATATTATTAATTTCAAATAATTCTCCTTAGTACAATTATAATGAATACTACAAAAATAATTTATTTTTAATTATTCACAGGCAAATAATTGGAAATATTTTCCATGGCAGACCCATAAAATTTAATGTATTAAAATTAATCCCATGGATCTATAAACGTAGTTTTGGTTTTGAATTATTTGTGAGCATGAGATAAATCGAGCAGTTTAATATAAGTTGAAAGAGTTAATGAAAAACATGGAAACTGTGATGCCGAGGCAAAATCCCTTTTACTAAGAGCTATTGTGCCAAAACAATATTGGAAAGTTGGGTTCATTACTGCTAACAGAATTAAACCACAGCAATGAAGAACAGTCTGGGGGATGATTTGGGTTTTCAACAAGTCTTAACATATACGTATTACTTACTAAATGTGACTGACACTATAAGATTGCCCCCCCCCTCAATTATTTGAGATATTTAACTTGCACTCTTTGAACCGACTAATTATACCAACACACGAGAATTTCTATGAGGGAGATCAAAAGAACCCACCAATTTGCTGGGAAAGGTATTTTCACATACCTTCCAGGGTTCTTTTAAATGTCACAATCCACAAGGGACCTACGGACTTTACTTCCCTTCGTAAGGAAGTTGTGACACGGATTTTTTAGCGCTCAATAAAAATACATCGGCTCCAGCTGGGTTTGAACCCACGAACATCTGGTCCTGAGGTGAACAATTTACCCCAAGGCCAGCAAAGTCAACATCAATACTAAAACTTTTATTTGTGAAATTTTATTAATTTTAAATTGTTTTATATTTCTGTTCATTTAAAATTTCCATATTTTCACACGTGTAAGCCTATGCATGGCGGATTTGGTCAGGATGAGTAGAGGAAATCTTAAAATTTCGGTTGAGGAGACCTTGGTTTGATGGCCAATATATAATGAACCCTTTTCATTCATTTCTCGTCCCCCACCCTCCCTGAGAACTCCTATATATACTAAATACAGCTCGAACCAGAATTAGCATCGTGGTACGGTTTTCTGTATTCTACTTTAAAATACAATTAAATAAGAAATAGGTGTAAACGTTTTACCTAATTTAAAAAATCAACAATTAGATTGAAAAATATTTGCTTTAAAATTTTAAATTATTAAATTGAACCCAATCTTGCTATTGGTAAGTGAAGAATAAAGAAAATTATAATTCGATAAGGTTTATGGTTCGAACGTAATATCGAGTATTCATGGGCACCTGCAGTAACGGACAAAGGGAGGCACTTGCTCTCCCCCCCCCCTGGAATTTACAATTTAAATTTATGCATGAAATGTTTTCTTTTCAAGAAAATATAAATTTTTTTATCTTCTAGTTTGCCTAGCAATTTTTTTTCTTCAAACAAAGCGGCTTTTATGTAAAAAGCGATACATCAATTTCGTAATGAAAGTAGATGCTTTCAATTTTTATTTAAGTAGGCAGTATTTTTATGTAATACTGTAAAATGACTTCAAATTGTAAGATTGTAACAGATTTAATAATTTCAAAAATGTTTATTTTACCTCACTAAAAAAATAATTTCTCCATATATTTACCATATAAAGTACCTAAGTTTATTGAATCATCGTATTATTCATATTAATTAATAATGTAGCGCACCTCCTTAATTTACCCAAGAAAATAAGGTCGGTGTGCAACAATGTAAAAGCAGAGACAACAAACACAAGAAAAAAGAACATAAATTTGCAGAGGAGCCGATAGGACTATAACAAAACAATGGGCCTTAAATGGTTCATGTATTCTGTTTCCCCGAAGCCACTCAACAGAATTTCTCATGATACTAAAATGTTGAAGATATTCCCAGAAGGGGAAGGTTTACGTGACAATATAAAAAAAGGCATCAATATCTTTGATTATTTTATTGATATATAATGACGATATAAGAATATGGCCCCAAAGGGGAAGATAAATATACATAAATATTATTTGAACAAGTTAACAATTCAAAAGGTTTGCAATCCATCTAAAAAGGTCGATGCCTCAAATCTCATAACAACAAAGGTAATGCATAAAAAGCATTTAAATTTGATATTTACAATATTTTACCAAAGTGGATAAATATATATTAAACATTTAACAATAATTCAAGTTTTCTATCTATCTCAAAAAATAGACTTCTCAACTCGCCTA
>CABFWB010001791.1:101746-134384 GCA_902151455.1 Timema bartmani
TGAAAGTTTTCCATAGAACATGGGTGTCTTAGGCGCATACGTCACATTTATTCCCATCATGCTATGCGCACCTTGCAAAACAAGCTCCAATCAGTCAGTCTAAATACACAGTTGATTGTGCGCGGAGGTGCGAGAGCTCGCTTGGAGACGTGATACCAAAACACAGTATAATTGGACGACGGTAAGCCTGCACTTGATTTATATCGTTCTCGTTTAGTTGTGGACTTAGTTTCTTCTTGTAGCTTAATAACATTAAACGCTACAATAAGACATGAGACTATTAAACAATATCAAATTTCCAAATTTAAGGTCATATTTATGATACCAAACTATTTCTAGCGTCATGAATAGAATGAAATTCTACTTTTTTCCCTGTGTATCTTAAGTTCCCTGGAATAAACTAAATTTTTTCCCAGGTAACTTAAAGAAGTAAAAAAGAGTAGCCTTCAATTCTCCAGTTTAATTTTTCTTCTTTACGAAACTCTACTATTTAAAGCATACATTTAAATATCCCAAACTCACAAATATTTCAGCATTATTCTAATTTTCTTTTGCCATATTCCATGTGTTTTCCCTTTTTTTTTCAGACACAAATATCCCAGGATGTTGCCGGTTCTCCATCAGCTTGTCCACCCTATTTTCATCTAATTAAAATTTTGAATTTTTTCCCCCTAGTGGTTAATCCTTGGCAATATGTGTTCTAGTGATGGATAAACTTCAGAAATTTAAATTCTAAGGTATTTTTTAATCATTCCTTTGTCACACTATTTCTTCCTTTTGATTTTCTAGATTGTAATGGAATAGAATTATAGAATAAGATAAAATATTAGCTATATTATTTTAACGTAATAGGTACACTAACGTTGGTGGAATCACGGAATGTAAGCAAGGATCATCTAATCTAGTTTTTCAGCGACAAAGAGGTCTGGGTTTGAATCCCAACCAGGCGTACCTGTTTCTCACTCCTCTTCCACGCAATTGCGAGAAAATTTCCTCTAAATTTTACTTTCTTCATACGTACGCCATTACCGTGGTTAAAATGTACTCAGTCCAGACGGATAGTGGGATTCATTGGGATTAAGGGGTGGGGGTGGGGAGAAAGGTGGTGATGGTAGGGGGTAGAGGGGGTTACTTTTTTAAGGTAGGATGGAAGTAAACATGAGCTAAGGTCCGTATTTTTGCAGTAAACCTTTTTGACCAAAATAAATAAAATATCTTTCAGCTGGATACATTTATCTTAACTTTCTACACTTAGTAATATCAACAGTTCTTTAATATTTTGTCATGGGCATCGTGGAATTCTACTAAAACATTTTAAATCAAGAGAACAAATCATGGTCCAGTTACTGAATCCTCATTACATATTTTCAAAATTTGTTGGGCTAGCTAAGTGTGGAAAATTGAGTTATATATATATATATATATATATATACTGGAGCACATTCATACCAACTAACTTCAGTGCCCGAATGGTCTAAGGCATCACTCTCGTGCTAGACTGGCCTGCTGATGACGGAGAGATCGGGGTTCTAATTCCAGTTGAGTCTACTAAGGTTATCTTAGTTCCTAAATGCTTTCCCATTCTCCTTCCACGCAAATGTGGGTGAATTACTTCTAAAATTCTTCCTTCATCATTCCTATTACATTAGAATAATAATACATGCATACCGAACAGGTAGTAAAACACGATGAAAAATCACTTTGAAAAAAACACTATGAAAAAAATTCTGAATCATTTTGGACAATAAACTATTTTTTATAATGAAAATTCAAAGTTACGGAACTTAAATTGCGTTTCCCACCGCTCCACCTTAAGTTTTGCTTTAACAAACCGTAATATGTCGCTGGAAAGCCACAATTGTACGATCAAAACTTCACCTTTCTTAATTACATACCACAAGCAGGATTTATTAAATATAATCTTTGTAGTCATAGAAGATTAAAGCCAATTTTATGAACATACTCTATTTGTTTGATGGTTTATTGGATTCAGGCGCACTAACCTGTTGATAATTAATTAATCCTATGGATATGAACCGGTGCGTTATAGCAGAATATAAATTTGTGGTGTCTCATTTTGTAGCAGAATGTTCTCTGGTTTATTGCCACTTCTGAAATAGACATATTTAATAACTCTATTAATAGCTCTTTAAAATATATATTCATTTTCTTTGAAGAGATAAAACACCCAAGGAATATAAATAATTAAGTTTAATTTTCTTCAACGTTAAGGCTACATAAATAAGTATATAAGTTAATCATCTATACTGTAAGAAAAAATATATTTACAGATAGCTTTAATTAAACCGGTATAACATATTTTTTAAATATATCATAAACAGGGTTTTTAACCCTGGACTTTTTAAAAAAAAAGTGCTTTTCTCGAAAGTAAAATAGTATTTTATACAGTCAATGTGTTTTACTTAGGTGGAGGATTGGTAGAAAAGACAAAAATTGGCAAATACTCACTTATACATATGGTTGGAAACGTAATATTCTTACCCAACGCCACCTTGATAGGATCCTTTTTTTAAAGAACTACTGTAAAAGTACACACTAGCATGCAGTAGTAGCACCCGATATACGGCACAACTAATGTCGAATGGGGTATGAAATTGACTTTACCACCCAATGTATGTAGTGAGACCACCTATGTGGTCTAATGGTTCGAGCTCCNAGACCACCTCTGTGGTCTAATGGTTCGAGCTCCTGGCTACAAATCCAAAGGTCCCAGGATCGATCCCCAGCGCCGTCATATTTTCTGTAAAGCAATCGACCTGGAATGGGGTCAAACTCAGCCTCTTGAGAACAAATGAAGCGTTGCTTGAATGAAAAAGTAATACCTCCGGTCTATGAAATTGAGATTAACGGCCGGGGGGTTAGTTGTGTTGACCACATTGTACTTTTTATCGGCAGAATTTTGCACTATCTTCACCAACAGATGGAAGCTGCTCATTTGGTATGTCTTGATTGAGGGTGGACGTAGTGTATATATATATATATATATATAGTGAATATGTGTCAATTGTATCTTTTATAATCCCTCCCCGTTTGTAAAATACATTTATGGGAAACCAATTTTCACGTACAGGGAGCTTTATCCTGAGTTTCGGACTAAATAACGCACCACTGCCCAATAAAAGGAATCGTCATGGACCTGTCCAAGTCCGAGACCAAATCTTCCAGAAACTTTCTGCATGGACTCTTATTCATATCCTCATTGTGGCTTGTTCACATTAAAATCGCCTGGTAAAGTCACTGAATTTTCCATCAGTGCGCTCTAGTAACCGGTGTTTGTACCCATGCTCTGTAAAAGAAATCTTGGGATCAGTCAGACTGACAATTTTGGGCCCCCTTTCACCCCGTCCTCAACCGTTTAAGACACATACAGGGGCAGAATTATAAATGGCAATTGTGAAAGAGAGGTCAAGCCTATTTAATATCACATTTGCATTATGCATGTTAAATGATTAGTAGATGACTAATTTCCTAATCATTAATCAATCCCTATCTCTTTAATGTCCATTCTAATATTATCCTCTCATCTAGGTCTAGATATTTCCAATGCCCTCTTTCCCATTGGGTTTACCATTCAATGCTCTGAATACAGTTCTATATTCTTCCATTCACGCTGAATTTTCTGCTCACTTTTATCTACGAGACTTGATTGGACCAAATATCTTCTTTAACATCTTGTTTTCTAACATCCTAATTTTTTTCGTTATGTAAGGTAGGATACCCTATTTCACACCCAAAACAACCAGTCAAATTATTGTTTGTATATTCTTAGTTTTGCATTCCTTGACAACAAGTGGGATGACAACAAACTACTAACCAAATAATAGCATGCATTTCCCGACTATGTTATTTTTTCTAATTTCCAATCTATCATCATTATTGCCAGTTAAAATTGTTCCTAAATATTTAAACTTATTAATCATGTCGAATGAAATGTTCTTCGAAGTAATTCTATTATTTTTTAGTACTGCGTCTTAGGCCTACTATCCGTTCAGGTTGTACACTAATCTCTAAATTATAGTCCTCATTCTGTGATCATATACCTAGTCTTTTCATAGTTCACTTCTAAGCCTATTTCCTTACTAGATTGTAGCCTCTAGTAAAATTTCTTAATTTCTTGAAACAGCTTCCTTACTATTATCCACCAAAGCTAAATTATCTACTTATCCTAATAGCTGCAATGCACTGTATTGTGTCAACCCATACCTACCCTCTTCTCTATTGCATATGATAATAGGTTTCTCCCTTTCAGTTTCACCTTTGTAAGGTTTTTAATTACATCAATAATGTCAAGCCCAGACATACGACCCAGTGACACACAAAATAAATCAATGGACACACATAAAAAGCAATTGGCACAAATAAAAACCCAATGGGCACACATACAAATCAAATTGACCATTACGTCACCCAAATCAAAACAATCAGCGCTGTGATGACGTCACTACATTGCGACATCAGGGAAAATCCCAAATCGGGGTCAAGGGTCAAATGTCAAATTGTAGTGAAACGCCGGGCCATCTACTTACATTTCATATGGAGATCTGGTTATGTTAAATTTCAGTCTCATGCTTGGGATAATAACTAACCCTAAGGGTACAGTATGCTAAATGCATAAAATAGCAAGTTTGATCCTTTATAACTCGTGAGATGTAATGATTTGAAATCTTTGAATCGTTATTAATATCTTATACACTTTTTAAAATTTTACAATACATTTTTATTGAAAAATGACCTCAAGGATATAATGGCCTTAAGAGCGTTTAGGCGTCGGTTTTGGGCGCTGAGTTGTGACATTTGAATTTAGCACAAAGGGTTCGTTTTTTAGTCTGGTAGCTTAAAGGGGGGATTTTGGTAGCAGTTGTTTGGAGTCCACATTAATCAGGACGTCAGTGTTGCTCGTTAACATCCCATGATTCTAAAGTATTTTTAAAAATCCAACTATTTGCTAATTTAGTTAATGTATCCAGCTAATTCAATCAAACCTTTAAATTCGTTACTAGCATGTGAAACTGTTAACTACAATTCATCTTGTGATAGTTAAAAGAAAATTAACCTCTTCTATATTTTTAAGGATTTAAAAAATAATACAATATGTATTTTAATGGTTGTATTGTTACAAATGAAAACCAGTCAGTAAAAAAACTTTTAACTATAGAATTTACTTTGAAGCCAAAGTGTGTGTGTGTGTGTGTGTGTAAGTTAACATAGGTTTTTTATTTTAATTTTTGGGGCGCCTGTGAACGAAACTAGTTAACACCCTTAAAACACACCTTATAGCGTCATTAAATACTTAAAATGGTTAAGCAAATGAATCCGAGGGGACTAGAAAAAAAAACATACACTGACTTTATTTTACGACATTGGGTTGGCCCCGTTATTGGTGGCTTGGTGCCTTCACAGTTTTACTAGTGCTGAAAGTCAAACAACATTATCTCCAAAAGTATAATGTTTGAAGGGGAAAAGATATTTAAGGGAATCTTCTGTATATTTTGTTGTATCATTATTATTTTTAATAAAAGATTATATCTGAGAGCAATAACAGGGATTAGTAAGGTAAGAAATCCATTATAGTAACATTTTAAATTTTATTTTTACTCGTAAGATTTAGTTTAAATATGATGGATAATAGCATTCCCATATTTCTAAAGTCCAATATTCATAAAAAGAGTTTTTTTAAAATACAAAATTTTAAGTCTAACATTGGTAATATTTACTATTTTATTAGTGTTATTTTATAGGTAATGATACTTTTACATCAAATGTGACAGCTGCTGATCATACGGCCAGAAGTTGGAATACGTGAAATTAGATATGGTATGATAATTAATAAGTTTTCGAGCTATCGGAAAAGGCCATTATCATGAAAATTGTATTGTAAATAAAGATGTTTCGTTACCTTAGCTCAATATTAAATACGCCTCCCTAGTTAGTCAATATGTTATTCATAGGGGAATGTTGGAGCGCACACCTTCCACTATGATGAATTAACTACTGGAGTATATATTTTGATTGTAAGTTGTGTTCTGATATAACCATTCGGCTCAGAAAATAAATTTACATATATTGATTTTTAGTCATTGTAATTGATGATTTCCACACGCCCATCACAGTTTGTCTTAAACCATGAGTGAGAAATTAGCCTAAACGCTTGACAATGCCTGGATAGTTCAGTGGTAGAGCATTGACGTTCTAAGCCAAGTGTTCCAGAGCTTATTCCCGTATACAGCTGTCAAATTTGAGCTTAACGAATATCACAAGACTATATCCGTGATATAAAGTTCATTTACAATTTCTAAGCTTCGCAATTCATGGACAATTAATTGTGAGGGCATTAACCTACTTCCATAAAGGAAAAAACTTTAGGAAAGCAAATATAACAGGAATATATTGAAAAAAGAATGGAACATTAGTTTTCATTGGTAAAAATACCGTGATGTAAAGTGGCTGGGGATTGAACAAAGCCTTCTTTTCTTAGAGTAAGGTACACTTTAATTGCTGAGTTTTCAAATAGTAGATGAGTTAAGATTTGGTGCTGAAGGGCAAAGGATCCTCAGAAATAAATATTGCATTTATGTAGTTTGAACTATTAAACTGCAATATGAAATCCTAAGGTCTATGTCAATACGTCTCTAAATTAAATAATTTGATAAATATGTAAAGGAGTTTTGTTAGTTTAATGCGACTAGCGACATTTTAAAAATAAAAGTGAATAATTAAGATTGGTATGTAGGGAACGCTATAAAAGGTCAGCGATTTGTAGTTTTATATACAATTATTTTTTGGTAAAAAAAATCTGATTATCCTCCAGTAGAATCTTGGAGCTTGATTTTCTTTACATGGTGACCACAACAGTTCTTCAATATCTGTCCGACCTGGTGGTCTAGGGGTAAGGCGTTGAAATGTTG
Source organism: Timema bartmani (assembly GCA_902151455.1). NCBI lineage: Eukaryota > Metazoa > Arthropoda > Insecta > Phasmatodea > Timematidae > Timema > Timema bartmani. Next base: position 108,673 of record CABFWB010001791.1, read on the forward strand.
AAATCCTGTGCTGAGGGTCCGGGGTTCAATCCTCGGTCCCGGCACAGATTTATCTGATTGCCAAACCCTCCTTTCACCTCTGACAAGACGTGTATTAATCACAACTTGTGAATTTGTGGAATTCCCGGCCTCCACCGTGGTTCGGATTCCACGTTAAACTGTAGGTCCTCCTTTTCATCTCACAATCACCCTACCATTACACATTAGCGTAAGTGCGTATAGCCCGAATGGGTAGTAATACGTGGTTATAATAATAATATAGGAATGGACCTGGAAGATAGGGTTTAATGAGGTGGACTGGATAGAACTATCTCAAGATCGGGATAGGTGACGTAGTTTCGTAATTGCGGTAGTGAACTTTCGAGTTCCCAATGACAAAGAGGGAGTATGAAAAATAATATTTTAAAGAATATTCTAAGTAAGACCCTATGGTTTTTGATAACTTCGTGTACGTAATCTCTATCTAAGCTTATTTTAGTAAATATCAAGTTAATTTATTTTTATTTTAATAAACGAAATATGCTATAAAAGAGCTTTCCTAGTGAAACAGCACCATTTAATGAACAATCCTATTTTCCCGCCAATTTCACGTGCGCTTGGTTTATTAAATATTTTAGTGTCGACACAAAGTGTCGAAAACACGTGTTAGCTGGTTCCCAGCAAATATCCGACCAATTAGCGGCTATATTTCAATTAAAGCCTACTGCGGTGAATGTTCTCAAATCCTGCTAATTATACGGAAAAGGTGTAGCGTCACTCCTTCGCTAGTGTAAGAGAGATAAACGTATCTCCCCCTTTTCATCGTAGCTCGCAATAATATGATACGATTTCGAAATGTTTCATGAATTTACATTTGATTATATCATATCAGCTATATTTGGTTTTTCTTCCTTTAAATATTATGCTCAAATTAAATTATATATACATTTAAACAGTCTTGGAATGAGCGATTAAAAAAGTGAAAAACAAATAGATTGAATATATAATTTAGAAGCCTAAGTTAAATGTTGGGAATCTTATGTTTTCTGTTTATAACAGATTACTTATATTCTTTTTTTAATGAGATTTTTACATGAAAAAATTTGAGATAGTGTTGTCTATTACGTATATCACAGTGGTTATAAACAACTTAATCAAAGGGCTAAGTGTAAGATGAGTAGCTTAAATATTAAGCTCCAGCGTTAGTGAGAAAAGAAGTTAGGAAAACATTAGTAAAACCCCTCTGTGAAGTCTACCGCCAGTACAACCATCTGAGACTAATTCCGACCTTTCCGTCAGCTGTAACCAATCTTAATGCGAGCCTAGCACACTAAACATTTCGGCCACCGCTAAGGGGTATTTATTTGATCTTGATATCAATATTATACAGTAATATAGTAATACATAGACAGAGATTGTCATCATAGAATTATTTTCATGATTTTTATATGTATTTTACTGAAGAGCATAAATTGTAACCCACACTAAGATATTAATTACTAGAGCTTTAGACCTTGTGAATTAAATTTTAGCTACAAAGAAGTTCAACAATTTTGTATAAGCTTTTCATGATATAACGCCTAATTGATTACTAAGTTTTGTGCTCGTTTGATAAAAATATACCATACTTTTTTTCTTTCTCCCTATTTTACAGGTAGACAAAATATTGTGATCGTCAAAAAGGTTAAACTCAAGATTTTGATGAATTTCGACGTTTCATGACCAATTGAATCCGAAAAAGTTGTTTTTGAACTATCGTCTGTCTGTCTGTACTTCGGAACAGAGCTTAAAATATTTACCGATTGGGCTAAAACTTGGTATATAGGATTTTCATAAGTTGCCCCGAAAACTTTTTAGAATTGGATATCTAACCCTAAAATTAAGGGTAGTTTAAATAAAGGCGAAAAGAGAAAAAATAGATTTTCTCTAAATCGGCTCTAACGATTTTGATTAAAATTCGTATCTAGGGGTTGATTAAGATTGTAAATAAAATGGATATTTTCATTTTCCCATAAAAATTACGTTTAGGGTATACACAGAAGTGGAAATGTCCGTATCTCCACAACTATTTGAGATACTATATAACTTCTAATTGTAAAATTGTAGTTCTATCAAAAATTAAAAGACTTTTATTTGTTATATATCATTATAAAATCAATAGTTTCTGAGATATTGGCAAATATATTAAGAAAAAATCCTTATAAATCAACATCTAGAAAACCATGATAATACTATTAATTCAAGGTTTCGGCGTACAAGCGCTGAGAGAGCAACGATGTGCTGACATGTGTGTGCAATGAGTTGCATAAGAATTGGGTGCGTAGCACTTAAATATTATATAGTTGGCACAATGTGGATCTATAGCCTAATTTAATACTATATAGTTGGCACCATACGCATTTTTTTGACTAATTTAAAACTATATAATTGGCACAATGTGCATGCAGACCCTAAATTAAGACTATAAATTGCACTTTGTACATATAAGACTATCTTAAGACTATATAGTTGGCACAAAGTGCATGTTGACTAACTTAAGATTATATAGTTGGCACGATGTGCATGTAAACTAACTTATTTGCAAGTTGACTAATTTAAGACTATATAATTCGCAAGAGCATGTAGACCCTAAATTAAAACTATATGGTTGGCACAATGTGCATGTCGAACTTAACCTAAGACTATATATTTGGCAACATGTTCATGTAGACTAACTCAAAACTCTATAGCTTCCACCACGTGTATGTTGACCCTACCTTTTAATTTAGTTAAGGTCCATTTGGCTACCTTAAATCTAGTCAAGGTCCCTTTGGCTACCTTAAATCTAGTCAAGGTCCCTTTGGCTACCTTAAATCTAGTCAATGTCCATTTGGATACCTTAATAAATCTAGTCAAGTTTCCTTTGGCTAACATAAAACCTAGTCAAGTTCCATTATGCTAACTTATAATCTAGTCAAGGTCCATTTTGCTACCCTAAATTTACAATCAAGCTTCACTTGGCTAACTTAAAATCTAGATAATGTCTATGAATACAATGTAATCTTGTAGTGTCCATTAGTGAGGACATCTTTAAACAACATATTTGATACCATGTGCACGTCAAACTTAGCTTAAAGACTATAGAATTGGCATGATGGTCATGTAAACCCTAAATTAAGACTATAAAGTTCGCATCATGTGCATGTTGACCCTAGCTTAAGACTATATAGTTGCCACCATGTGCATATTAATTAACTTAAGACTATATAGTTTACACAATGTGCATGTAGACCCTAACTTAAAACTATATAGCTGGAACCATGTGAACATTGACTCTAACTTAAGACTATATAGTTGCCACCATGTGCATATTAATTAACTTAAGACTATATAGTTTACACAATGTGCATGTGAACCCTAAATTAAAACTATATAGGTGGCACCATGGTGATGTAGAATCTAGCTGGAGACCGGTGGTATTATGTTTTAAAAAAAAGTGCTGGAACTCACCATGTAAGAGGAACGATTTTTGAATACGCTTATATATAATAGGCATAATTTTTACGCATCCAAATCCCAAATACAATGGAAATAACTTCAAAATGTAAAAGTATGTACAATAGCAGAAAATGGCAAAGGCTGTACCATCCATTATAGGTCTGTTGTCTCAGACGTCTGTACCAGGACTAGAATGGGTGGTCCGTGGTCGTAAATTGTAATGAATACATTACAAATTGTAAACATTGGCTAATCTTACTGTAAAACATGGCATGAATAGTTGAAGGAGCCAAGGGCTGCTTTAATCAGTAAGGATAAAGTAATAACTAATACAGTTGAGTATTGCGTTTAAGAATAATAAAAATGTCACTTATGAGCTATGACTTACATAACTGCATGGATGTAATTAGGCCGTTGGGGAAACAATGTTTAGTTTATCTCTTTAGAGTAATTTCCAAAGTTGATCCACTGGACGATCTGTGTCCTTGACTGCTTCGATCTGGGTATCAGTTGTTGATTCCTCAACCACTTTCAAATGTAATTGTCTAGTTTCCACTGTTCAATCAGAGGTCCGTGAAGTTTGAAGAACACACGATTTGACGCATGGCTAATTAGTTATCTTAATCTAGTATTCATAACTATAAGGTTTATAATGGTAAAGTTTATTTCACAATTGGAAAAGCTGCAAGGGATAACTTTTGAACAATTAGTAAGAGGAATCAAATTAGATAGAATATCTCGTCCGCCATTGTCCAGGAAGTCGCTGTAGGCCATGAGTGTCCTCGAAAATACCAATCTGAAGCAGCTTCGAAGAGACTCTATTTCAGTTTCTCCATAACCTGGGTGTATTTCTGTTAGCCATTTACTAGTTTCAAGAACAGAAAGCTCTGAAATGATGTCAGCATTACTGTGAATGAATTTTGTAGAGCATGGTTGTGATAAAATTGACTCGTGTAAAGAGGTTGTTGAAAAGAAGCGGCGTTTTAAATTGTTTACGATGCTGTTTAAAAACTAAGAGTGATTAACAGAAACAATCTTGTTGTTATTAGTCAGTTTTACTGAGCAAAATTCCATTTCCTTTACTGCATTTTCTGCTTCCAACATATGTTTACCTTTACTTTCCTTCATTGAGTCTATAAATCGTATAGTGAGACGAACTTGCTTATCAGCATGAGCAAGTGTCATATCTCACCTCTGGAGGGACTAGGAGAGAAGTGAGATTTCGTATAAAACATCATGAATGAGTGACAGGTCCATTACAAATCGTTTCGATGAAATACGCTTGTAAAGCCCCTCGAACTTGTCTTGGTTCAATTACGAGTGGTTTGTATCATTACTTGCAGACTCAAAGTGACAACGTGGAGATCTATAGCATAGCATTTCCCAACTGTAGAAACGGTTCCAAAATAGCTTGAAACCCACTTCACTCCCAGTGCCCGACCGATTTTCTTGATGTCTTTATTTAGCGTCAACGCACACTTTTCAATTTCATTTTGGTTTTTTAGAAATTTACTATATAATGAGTACAATTTGTTCATAAATGTACGGAAATTATCAACACCATGCACCTCAGAAATTGCGTTTACAACGGACAATTCTAATCGATGATTAAGCCAATGCCACACGATAATAGAAGGGTAAATTTTTGCAGCCGTTGTGCAACACCTGATTTTCTTCCCAGCATGATACTAGCACCATTGCGTCATATAAAAGTAAATAGATTGTTATGAAGATATGTATGGTTGAATACATACGTGCTGAGGTATGTTAGTAAGTGATCGGTAATCGTTTTCGCTGTTTGATCAGCCAATTCGATCAAATATAAAAAATTAAATGTGACTCAGTTGACTTATCTGTTTTAAACACAATATCAAAGTAGTTTTGGTATTGACAATTCTAGACTGTTTTATTATCACAAATACTTTTCCATTCATTTCAATTATGACGGTTGCAGACTCTAGACTTCATTTCTGGCGCAACGTAGTCAATTATGTTTGTAGCGCTAAATCTCGATCACAAACCAGGTGAGACTACTACACCATTTAATTGTTGCAACTGCAACAGTTCAGCATGATCAGAATATGGTTTATCATGTTTAGCAACCAAATATATGGTTCTAAAATCCTTGTTAATGTCCTCAATTTCAGTTTCATTTAAATGGTCTGAAAATTTTTCAATCGATAAATCACTTGTTTAAAAATACACTGAGTGTACCCAGAAGACATAGTATGAACCTGATCATAGAAGACATAATATGAACCTCATCATAGAATAAATAATATGAACCTCATCATAGAAGAAATAATATGAACCTCACCATAGAGGACATACTATAAACCTCACCATAGAAGACATAATATGAACCTCATCATAGAAGACATAATATGAACCTCACTATAGAAGACATAATATGAACCTCACTATAGAAGACATAATATGAACCTAACCATAGAGGACATAATATGAACCTCACTATAGAAGACATAATATGAACCTAACCATAGAGGACATAATATGAACCTCATCATCTCTGTCACCGCAATACTAAGTGAAAAACATGGACAACAATTACTTTATTTAGTTTTTAAACGTCTTTATACAACTTTGTTTTAGAATAAAATAACATTTCTAAAGTGATACATGTTTTAAACTTTTTAAACTTTATAACTATATTAAATCAAACTTCGATTATTTCTTCCTTTTAACTTTATGAAGACTGGCAACGTGTTTATGAATCTAATAGTGATATTTTTATTGTTAAACTTAAGCCCACTACCCCCAATAATGACAAAACAATTAGGTTCCCATAGTATTGCATTGGTTTTTGGTGGACAAAGACATCAATCTCGTCTGATGTTAAGAGTAAATAGCCATAATAATAATATAATATATATAATAATATAATATATATAATAATAATATATAATAATAATATATATGCATTCCCTTACAATTATAATAATCGTCTGATATTATTTCCCCGGTGATAGAAAGTTCATAATTCAAATCTTAACCGGCTGTCCTGAGAGTAATTTTTCTTCGAATGTTTTCCATACTCTACCTCTATGAGAATGCCGATACATTTCATATAAATCCTACGCCTCTTTAATCCCTACCCCAATTGCATTAATATATGTAAATAGCCCATACGGGTATTAATATGTGGTTCACCAATAAAGTCCCGTGGGCATAGTGTTACATATATTAAAGTTTAATTACGAATTCAATACAGAGCGTTCTTTAACCACAAATCTTCATTAACTTTGTCTTCAATTAATCTAAATGATAAATTTCTTCTAATATTAGCTTCATGGATGCATACCTATAAAAAAAATTATGCCCCCAAATAGGTTGAAAAATGTGGTTAGAAGAGTGAAGGTAAATCCTTTTTGTCAAGTCCAGGTTTAACATAACTGCCTTGTTCGAATGAAGACATTTCCAGAGTCTATCCCTCCCTCCAAAAACCCTCTTCGCCAGTTTGTAGCAATGGAAATAAAGAGAGACGTAGCTCGTCGCGACGCCGCCGTTCCACGGCTATTGGATTTCCCCAAAGCTACGTTAATGCCGTCACTCATCCGGACGTACACGCTCGGGGCAAGAACAATCCATGTCGAATTTCTTGAGCAAACTGTGCAGATATCACAAATTGGTTTTGATTCGTTTTATACATTGCAGAATAACAGTTTAATTTTTGAAACAAATTCTAAATTTAGTAAGGAGAGATTAACATATTGTTTGGAAATCAATCAATTAGAATAAATGAATTAATTATGAAAAAGTTAATAAAATTGTATAATGTTTACCAAACAAAGATGTGTGCAACATTACAATCATAATTAGACAATATTAAGGAGTCCTTGTTAATACATAATAAACATATTAAAAGCAACACGATTAATTAATTAAGGTAATAAGTTTGTTTATATATATATATATATATATATTAGTTTTAAGCACCACTTCTTACTACCATTCGGGCTATGCGCCTATGTACTAATTACACTAATGGGTTAGGGAATAGGAAGGCTTAATTCAGAGGAAATTTAACCGCATTTGCGTTAATGAAGAGTGGAAAATCATTTAGGAAAAAAACCAACTCAGTACACCCAACCGGGATCGAACTCTGATCTTCCCGTCTTCAACAGTCTAGTTCAATACGAGAGTAGCACGTTAGATCACGTGGCCACCAAAGGGTGTGATTTTATATTTATATCTATGTGAAGGATATTTTAATTTGCTATAAATTCTTCTAATATAGACGTTATATATATTTGTGTAGATGATGCTAAACGTGTATTTGAATACTATTTAATATTATTGATATTAAAAACCACATGAAGATTTTTACTAGAAATCAGTGTCGAATGTAGACGGGCTAAGTTGAGGAAATTGCATGAATGTCAGAAAGATTACAATTAATAAATTTTAATTTAATTTAATTGAAAATTGATTATTTCTAATCTTAATACCCCTTCTCCTTGGCTATAAGGCTGCGGAAGCCGGCATTTGTAGACGACTAGTTGGCACGTGCTACCATCAGCTTCAGATCTTGTTATGAAGAGAAATGGGTTGTGTTCTCAACGCATTATCGTTCACTATCAAATCAAAATAAAATTTATGTACCTAATTATTTCATCTTGTTGCTTTTAACATGTAATAAAATATTGTTCAATTGTATTTATGACTCCCATTGTAACTTACTGAATTATCTTTTTGTGTATCTCAATTTTTGCTAAACATTACACAAGTTTATTAACTATTATTTAGAATTGATTTTCAAATAAGGATTGTTTATGAATGCAGTTTTTACTACCATTAGCACCTTATTTATATTTAGTTTTTCACCCCGTCCGAATGCCCTTATGGGCTATAAGCACTTCAATTACATGAATGGGGTTAAGGATGAGGAAGGTAGAAACGAGAGGAAACATATCCACGAGGAGTGAGACTGGAAAACCATTTAGGAATAAAAACACATACAGTTAAACCATCCAGAGTTCGGGCTCCTATCTCCCAGTCACTGGTAAACCAGAAGAGATGAGCCTGACATTCATGCCACGTGACCATCCGTTTCGGGTAGCGTTTTGTGTCGTTGAATACGGGTAGGATCTAATTTAGCATCTCAACTCAGTCGGAAAACTCCCCTTGCTAATCTAAGAATCCTTGATGGTTTACTAACCAGGGGCTCCAGCAGCTCTTTGGGAAATTGGGGGGGTTGTGGGGGGGGAGGCTAAACTGGAAGAGTGGTCCAGGGGTTTTTGTTTGAAAAAATTCTAAGCCTTGGATGACCCTTGAAGATTGATGGAGATTTTTTTTTTACGAATAGTACTTTTTATGACTTTGGCATAATGTAGATTAAAAACACGGTAGGAAGGATGAATTAGACCAAACAAACTTTTTTTTTTCGAATTTGAAGAAGCTTCCATTTTTCCAGACACTTAAGAAAGTAATAAAGAGAAGAATTAAGTTAAATTTTTCATAACATTGACTATTGTGAAGTAATTTCATCAGTGTTTAGAATATTGTTTAGATCTCGATGGTGAAATATTTTCAGTTGTTGAAAGGAAAATAAATGGTACGGAACTCCGTACGGACTTTCTCGCTCTATTGTTTAAAAATGGAGATATTTACTCAAAGCTCGTAATATATGTGAAACGAAATAAAATAAACTAGCAAACCCAAGCTTAAATTGCACTATACTTATGTTAAACATTTTTTAAATCCCGGTTTTAGATTTTATAGGTTTTCTTTAAGAATGAATGCCCTCATTTGTATGTTTGGATCCATAAAGAAGATCAATATTGGGTCCACAAGGGTCAGCACTACGTATTAAAATTTCGACCTCCGTTTAAAATTTTCAACATTTTATTAGGTGTTGCACATCTTCATGTCATCACAGTGCTATTAAATTATGACCAATAAAAACTGTAAATATTGACTATTGAGTCTAAAATGGAAATAGATCATTGTTGTACAAACATTTTTCCTAAGGGAAAACAACATGAACCTTTTGAGAGACTTACTTATATTTAATTACTCTATGTCATTGGAGAAATATTCCGTTAAAATTTAAGTAGTATCTCTTTACAACCAAAGCTCATAAGATTGTATTAATATATCTGCCAATATCTCAGAAATTGTTGGTTTTATAAAAATATATTTCATATAAAAGTTTTTTATTTTTAATAGTAGTACAATTTTGCAATGATAAGTTATCTAGTATCTCAAATAGTTGCGGAGATATGGAAATTTCGGCTTCTGTACAGTACCCTGAAATTCGTTTTCATGGGAAAATAAAAAACCAGTATATTTATAATCTTAATCAACGCCTAGATACGAATTTTAATCAAAATCGTTAGAGCGGATTTTGAGAAAATCGATTTTTTTTCTCTTTTTGCTCTTTATTAAACTACTCTTAATTTTAAGTTTAAACAGACAAACGGACAGACGGCACTGCAAAGACCAATTTTTAGGGTTTGGGGTGTCATGAGACGTCGACATCCATTAATATTTCAGATTTTTTTTACGGTCGCAATACTTTACCTTTCATGTTCGAAAAGTTAAAAATGTAAATATTTACTTATAGCTTGAAGGTTATTGGTTTTATAAAAATATGTTTCAAATAAAATATCTGTATTATAAATAGATCTACATATTTGTAATGATAATTAATTTCATATCTCAAATAGTTTCGGATATACGATAAAAAATTAATATTTACGCATCAGACCGGAGCCCTTAGAGTCATTTTGCCGAAACATTGAGCGTATCCATTTTATTTGAAATACTTATAAATGTTTAAAAATGAAATTTAATCAAAATCGTTAGAGCCTATTTTGATAAAATCGACTTTTTCTCTTTTTGCCCTCCAGTAAACTACCTTTAATTTTAGGGTTAGATATACAATTCCAAAAACTCCTCGGTTCAATCCTATGAAAACCCTTAATACCAAGTTTTACCCCATTCAGTGGAATAGTTTAGTCTCTAGTTGGAGGTACAGACAGACCGACAGACAGACTGGCGGAAATTCAAAAACAACTTTTTCGGATTCGGGGGGCTATGAAATGTCGAGATTCGTCAAAATCTCGAGTTAGATTTTTTGACGATCACAATACTTTTTCTACCTCTATAATAGTGAGAAATTAAAACGTTAGGGAGGTGATAGGACATGTGTTTGAAGCAACGTACTAATTTGCTCAGTTGCCATTTTTTTCTAAGAAAGGCCCACTATTTAAAGCATGCAGTTTCATGTCCCAAACTACCGAATATACAAGTTTTTATTTTTTAAAGTTCCCTTAATTTTCCCTGACACAAAAATTATATATTTCATAGATATCCTGGTTTTCCAGTTACGAATAAACCCTGATACTAGCATTTAACTACTGATATTTTCTCTGTGTAATAACTACTCTAAAATCATGCTGCAAAATGATTATGCATTTTCTCTAATTTGCCCTTTAGTTTTACACAAACAGGTAAAGTTTTTAATGAATCTCGTGTCTAATTTAAACCCATTTATAAAATATGGCAAGATAAACTTTATTTTTGTCCTATCTTCACGCTTTACTAATTGATCAATTGACCTCGGTGGTCTTGGGGTAAAGTGCTCTTCTCACCCGCTGATCGTGGGTTCGAAACCCATTCGATGTCAATGGATATTTATTGAGCGTTAAAAATCCATAGCACAACTTCCTTTGAAAGCCGTTGGTCCTATGTTGATTGTGGCATGTAAAATAACCCTGGAAGGAATGTGAAAATATATTTCCCGGCAAAATTAGTAGGCCCTTTCTCACTCGCTCGTAGAAACTATCTTGTGCTGATGTAATTATTCTGACTATAAAGTAACGTATATACCTAAATAAATAAATAAACAAAATACTACTCGTTCAGACTATACGCATTATTTTGTTGTATTTCGAACCATGAACCATCAATAATACAGTAAACAATTTAGAAAAGGACTTCACTACAATTTTGCAAATATAACCTCACTTATTAACCCATATAAAAGATTAATATTTATTTTTTCATAGGAATATATTTTATTATTTGTAATATTAATGCAAGAGTTTCAAGATATATATATATATATATATGTATATATATACATATATATACATATATGTATATATATAATTAAAAAAGAAACAAAAACAAATGTAAACAAAATTAAATGAAAGTAAATATATATATATATATATTAAATGAAAGTAAATATATATATATATATATTAAATGAAAGTAAATATATATATATATATTTACTTTCATTTAATTTAAGTAAATATATATATATATATTTACTTTCATTTAATTTTGTTTAAATTTGTTTTTGTTTCTTTTTTAATTATATTTTTACAAAATAAATATTTGCACTAACTATAATATAGTATTAACTTTGTTGTATTAAACCATCAATAAATGTTTGATTCTGTTTAAAGATTATTGTAACGCAGCAAACTATAATAATTCTGTAAATCGTTTTATTTAGTTTCTTAGAAAATTATTACATTTTAATCTCCTTATCAAAATTCATAATATTAAAAAAAATACGTTGATGTAATTATTATCATAATCGCCTGTTTCCAGCCTGTGACCTGGTCAGTTTAGTAAAATACATCCAACTTCCTCTATACTTTCACAATTCTTTTCCTTTAATAGTTTCTATACTTCTTTTCTCATTTAGCAAACTTTCTGTAATCTGCTCCTCCCATCTCTTTCTTGGCCTCCATTGTGATCATTTTCATAAATTGTTTTATCATCTTCTCCTTCTCCATTTTCATTACATGCATATACTATTAATAGTCTTGCTTCCTCTAATATCGTTAGTATAAAATGAAATTTAATTATTTTATGTAGAGGATATTTATTTAGTATAATTTAGAAATTTTAATTTTTTTTTGTGTAGAGCCTAGTTATTAAATAATATTAATGTAATATGATAATAAATGCCAGAACATGATTAATGACACTAGATAAACGTAGATAATATAATAGCAGGAACAGTAAAATAACTCTTGTCAAGAGTTGTGGCTGATTATAAACCAGATAGTGAAAACTCACCAATACAGCACTCTATAAAGTTTCTCTGGCAATTAAATGAGCCCGCATCCCTTACTTCTTTGTAACATCACAGGGATGTCATAAAGGCTCATCGCTACGTAAAATCTGTTAAGGTTTACAATACTAATAGTCTGCGTTCTTGTACTGCGCTTAGATGTGTGGTAGTTAGTTATGTTAGTAAGATAATCTATAATATTCCTTTGTCTTGTTATAATTATATGATAACTTCAGATTATTATTATTATTACCATTACCTCATAATTTTATCCTTGATTAAATTCAAAACTTGTGGTAGAGATAAATTAATGGCATTACAGTATATTACATACTTAGTAATTACATTTAATTTAGTTTGGAGCAAAGATTGTATTGAAAAATAAGTCAGAAGCATAAATAAAACTAGATAAACCACTTGTTATTTTAATTACTTCATCAGGTCAAATGCTAATAAAATCAAGTATCAGACTTGACGTATATTTTGTTTCTCATATAGAGAAAATATTATATATTTGTATTATTTATGGATTTTTACCTCAAGATGATGAATCTGGATGTTTTATCTGTCCCACAAAATCAAAAATAGATGGTTTTACAGTTCTTTCTCTCCCTGTATCAGCTTGAGTATCAGCTGAAATGGTTTGATGGATTTGATTCAAACTGTATATTGAGAATTTCGATGGTCATACCTCAAGGGAAAATCGTGATTTTAACTCTGGTTCTAGAATTATTAAGGTTAAATTACTGAAGACTAATTTTGGAGATTACAATTTTTTTTAACTGATCTAATTTTTTTAATGCATATCTGGGGAGTATTTTACATACTTGTATTCTTGTTTTTGGAAAGAAAAAATTTAAAGTTATTTTACTGAAAATTGCTTTTTGAAAATTATATATCGTTTGAAAACGTCTTTACCAATATTGTTCAAAATGGCTGTGTGTTGATTTATTTACCTGATAACAAAACACCCTTATGCATGTTTTTAAGAGATAAATCAATTTGAGGTTTATTTACTGAAAATGAATTATTACACTTTAATAAAATAAATGGTAAGACTTATAAAAGAGTAGGCCTACATGAATCACATTTACAGAATATTAAAATGAACACTGTGTATCTACCAGAATAGATTTATTGATTTGGTATTTTTGAAAAATACGAGGTTAGTTAATTATTAATATGATCTCTATATTTTAATCTAATCTTCTTTTATCAATTTTGAGTATTTATTTACAGGTTATACTAGTTTAAATTTATAAAACAATTGGAAATAAAATTATTCTTCAAAGCCAACTTTAATTACAGAAGCTTGCTATACAATTTTACATTTTTTTAGAAAGCATTTTAAATTATATGTAGAAGCGAGTGAATTAAATTTCTACCCTTAGAGTCAAAAGCATATCCAATGCAAATAAGGACTTATACCCAGTCGTGAGAATACAAACAGTTTGCGCGTTCCCATGAAATAAACATGTTTTCTTCAACATATTTTTGGATTAACAAAGATATATATTATAAGAGGCTTAGTGTTTGATTATTTTTCAACAGAACTGTTTTACTAAAGTTGTGACTGTCCACTTGTGTGTGTATTAAATAAATACTTATTAAAAAAAGATGAATTTTCTCAATTTACGAAGTGCTTCAGTTTATTTAATGTACCTTTTTTACATTAATATTTGTAATTTAAATTTTGTAAGCACAACTGCGAGTTCATTTCATTTAAACATACTCTTGAAACTGTAAGCATTAACATCGTGATGGTGAAAAGATGTGAAAAAACCACTAATTTTATTCCATACGGTTCCCTCTTAATCAGTAAATAAATAACCCACAACCTCTATGTGCTACACAATCTACACACTGTACCCGTATTTATAAATTAAGATTATGGTATTCTACAAGACATTCAAAGCGTGTGTTTGATAATGTTTTGACATTCTGTGTTCCCAAATATACAAAACATGTGGAATTTCTTTCCAAGGCCGGGCAAGCTTTATACTATATATTGGTCTAAAAAATATTTTTTTCTAGATACATGTTGACCAGAATGTCTTTTCACTGGACAACTTCTCACTCTCTCTCTCCCTCTCTCTCTATATATATGTATATATACATATATGCATTAGGGTGTACTTCAGATATAGCCTCTTTACAGTTAATAACTTTCAAGACACAATTTGGTACAGCTAATGAAAAACAAAATGACCTCGAGTATCCGGCTTACTATAAACCGTAATTTCAACTTATGTCTTATCCTGACCTATTTACACGCAGTACAGCAGAAATTTAATTTGGGGGAGTAATGGTTGGAGAGGGAGAAGGGGCATATGCTACTTAATACAGATTCGATTTCTGTACTTCTTCCAGTCAGAAATGTTAGAGGAACTTTCAATGTGTATAGATAGTGGTCTAACTTTTGAATAGCTAGTTGTAATCCTGAATTTAAGGTTCAGATTACGCATAACACTCATCTTAAACGTTCTATTATATATACACGTGTTTCATATTTCTTTTTCCACAGCGTCTTTTATCCATCATGGCTATTTGAATTTGAATTTCTCTACTAGGTTATGTATAAGGAAAGTAGAATTCATAGAAAATATATCCCCATTTTCATGGATATAGACCAGGAAAACCTTTAATAAAAATCCACCCCTTTTCCAATATACCAGACTAGATTATCCTGATATTAACCAGTGTTCTACTGATGTAGCTCTATAGTATAGTTGTAGATCTACTTAAAATATTTTGAATTTTTATTCAAATTATTTGAAATCTCGAGGAAAAAGGGAATAGCGGCTTAGGGGGAGATACCCCCCTTTATACCCTCCTCTAAGATAATCCTGCAGTACAATCAAGTTTAAAAAAAATTGAAAATGGCTTACAGTATAATCCATACACTTAATATCGTATCGTTGTAGTGGTACATTTAATTTTTTAACACCGCTTCTTACTATTAGTTCAGGTTAAATGCTTATGCACTAATTATGCTAATGGTTTTGGGATTAGGAAGGTTATATTTAAAAGAGGTGTACCCACATTTGCGTGGGGGAGAGAGTGGAAAATTATTCTGGAAAAACCACTCTCAGTACATCCGACTGAGATTCGAACCTCAATCTCCCCGTCATCGGCAATCTAGTCCACTGCGAGAGTAGTGCCTTAGACCATGTGGCCACCGAAGTAGGTTGCGTTGAGTTAAAATACAGTTATATAAAGTACATTTTTCTCATACTCTTCTCTATTTTACTATAAGTTTTTTTCATAGCTCCAAGTGACCAACGGTAAACCGGAGGAAGCTAATTGTCTTTTAAAGCTAATTGTCTTTTAATATTACTTTGAATTGAAAATTGAAATCTTTCCTTGAAGAATAATTTTAAAAGAAACATAATCGCTACTAAATTACACAGCATATAGGGGTAGTGAACCATATTGGATAACATTCTACATCACAAACAGGTGATGATGTGATTAAAGTCTTCAAGTCTATTATGAAGTGGGAAGTAAAGAAAATTCCGATATGTGCATACACAGCTGTTTTTCCTTAGTAGGTATAAAAAGTTTCAATTTTCTAGCGCTATTGGTTTTGTAGTCACACCCGCAGGCGGTTACGCAATATAAGGTGTAAAGGCTGGTCCACACCTAAAGCCAAGCTAAGATTTGCTTTGATAACTGTTTAGAAAAATAGCGTTTAAATGTGTTGGTTCCCACAGAAAACTATGCATTGCTACACCGCGCTATGTTTTTTCCGTGTTGGGTTCCTTGCCACTTTCCGACTGAGTCCTGAGGCATGGTCTCCCACGCTTATATACTCTCTCGTGGCGAGGAAATACATAAGGGCGGAAGGTCCACCAGGACTTGCCGAGAAGCGAGAGAAAGACCCGGGCAGGGGCCCAATACTTTATTTGGAACAGAGATACATAGAAATTACGACAAGGTTACATGTTATTTACATACAATGAACAGACGCAATGCTGGATTGTTGAAAATAACCAAAGAAGTGTTGAAGTTTTGTTTTCAGTTTGATTCACATATACTTAAGTAATATTCTATTTAGATTTTATATTTAATAAGTGTTTTTATATTACAATGGAACCGTTAATTGAACAAGTCACACCTACAGCTCCAACATTTCTTCTTCTTACAAAAAATTTGCTAATAATAGAGATCCTCTTCCTCAGTACTATTATCTGAGCTAGAGAATGCCATAAATTAACTTCACTGGAGCAAACCAGAAAAAAACACAGTGAATTTAAGAGGGAAAAGAGGAACCATAGCTTAGCTTAAAGTTTTGTATGAAGCAGCCTTAAAACTCGCACCATATATAAAAAATGTATATAAATGGCTGAGGCGCACATCCGCTATTTTTTAAATACAAAGTTTAAGATTTTAATGGTCCTTCATTTCTTATCCACTTGCAATGACAATGACTCAGTTTAAAACTTTAGGCTCACATTGTGTTCTTGGGAAAACTAAGGTTAGCACTTAGCACTTAAGTGTATGCCAAATTTCCGCTTTTTCTTGATAGCTTAGCAACCCAAATTGGTGGTTATGGTGTATAATGCGTCAGACTCACTATGGATGTAGAAAAAGTCTTAAGGTGCACATTCTAAAGAATTTCTTACCTAATTATGTAAAGTTTAAAATGGTCTGGATAATTGAGTTTAAAGATACACTTCTCAATAGTCACATGGTCTAAGGCATTATACTAGCCATGTTTGATTTTTTTTTAAATACTCTAGAGGTGCAGACGTTCACTAAGTAGGTTATATATTGAAAGAGTTACCTATTTACGTTTTTTTTAACTACCCAATACCCATACCGATGAATACGGGACTTAAAGAGTCAATATGATAAAAATATGTATAAAAGTAAAATAAAATACTTCAGAAGAGAGCCGACCCTAATTATTATCTGAGTATACAAACCTATTCCAAGTTTAAGCTTGCTATTTATCTTGTATTTAAAGATAATCGTGACAGTAGGCACGCAGTATTGTATATAAGACAGGCCATATATGTGAAAGTTAAAAATATTGCCTTTGTATACGTTCTCAAGTTTACCTAGGAAAATGTATAGGCTTTCTCTTAAGGTGATTGGCCCTTTTCATTTGGTGTGGAAATGCAGAGCCATGGGAACAAACGTTTATCTTCAAGAATATTTTTTGTTTTCCAATTTTCTTTTTGGGAACGGGTTTTTCAAGAATAGAAGCGTGTTGATTAAGTTATACTTTTTATATACACACCTCCTCTATAATTTTAACAGTGATCAAATATCAATAAAACTGAAATTTTTCAATAGAAAACTGCCGGCTTCATAGCAAAAAATAAAAAAATGTAACAGTTAATAAACATTGATACATTATCTCAGAAGAGGTGTTGAAAATATTAACAAAAATATTTCACTCGTTCTCGAGAAAACTGATATTTACCAATGTATGATTTTTCCGCAAGACCTGTCCAGTAGCTAGCGCCAGCTATGGTTTCCGTGATCCATCTATTCTTGTTGGCGCGGAAGGATACTTTGGTCACTTGTGAAGCCACGCCACGCCTTTCACCCTCCCACACACCATCCCACAAAATAGGTTTTAGACTTGCACTCAACAGGACCAATGGCCTTAATATGTTTTCATTTTTAGAGTTATTCACATGGCTTTTAACGGTTTCAAACTTGCAATAAAGTTTAAGAGTTATAAATATAATACGTCTGAGATCTCCTTAGGCCCATAAATCTTTTCCAGATTTCAGTTTATTTTCCTTGGTTTATGAATTAACCTAGAACCCCTTTTTGTCCAGTGGTAGAAGTTCCTAGCTACAGATCCAGAGGTCTTGTGCTCGATACTCGGTGTTTCCAGCTTTTTCTGTGAAGCAGTGGGTCTGTAACGAAGTCAAATCAGCCTCGTGAGGACAAATGAGAGGCTACTTCAATAAAGAAGTAGCGGCCCCGATCAAGAAAACTGATATTAATGGCAGAAGTTTAATTGGGCTGACCATATGACACCATATATTCGAAAATGTTGGCACTATCTTCGACAACATGCGATGGCCACTCATTCGGTATAGCTCTCTTACAGAGTACCCATTTCAACTGCCAGTAGTTTAGCTCTGCCTCTGTAGTCCACTATCTACATTTCAGCCCCATAATGAATAATACTCTGCAGATTTGCGTTATAGATAGAGCCCCGTAAAAATGGTTTAATTTTTAGTTCAATTTCGTTTTTTAAATCTCACCTTTTGGTGTTATTTCGTGTTTATTCAAAATTACATATTATCCGAGGTGTTTAAGTATTATTTAAATATTGAGACAATGTATACAAAATTAAAGTTTATTATTGAAACCTTATATTTGCTTTAAAATTCTTTGTCAAGTTTGTCTGCATATTTCATAATTTTGTAACATAAAGTTAGCTTAAACTACAAGAAAATACTAATAAAATTACAGCATGATCAAAATGTCTGCTTAATTTCTTCTTTTTTAAAGATTTTTTTTGTAAAAGCGGTGTTATTTAGTTTTATAGGAGGATTTCGTGTAACCAGACAATTTCGTTTTATCTCGCATTTCAAAAACATTGTAAATCATATCTAAAAATTATCAAAGTAAGAAGTACTTGATTCCATCTTTGTATGGCACTTTTCTCTTTATCGCGTCTCACCATTTTTACGGGGCTCTAGTTATAGATTATCATGTTTGTTTTGTTAACAATATTTCAGCTCCATAATACTGAATTCTGCATACCAATTGTATTTCTGCTACTGTAAGTGTTTCAGCAAAAATAATAACATAGTTCATCTAAGATTATTTAGATATTTATTTTTGATATGATATTTAGCGTGAACTTTCTAAACACACATATTAAAATAAGAAACGACTACAAATCAACCATCGGAGATCATCTTATCGGGTATCGAAGTTTGAAACTTCCAAGAAAAAAATCAGGCACGCTAGCTTTCCCTGATGTAATACTTATCAGGTGTGTGAATGGAAGGGCAACATTATCGGAACTTAGCACAAGGAAAGCAAGAAATTGGACGAAGAAAGAAATATTAAGAGAAAGACACAGAGAGAGATAAACAGACATACCAGACGAACAAATGCCGTAAAAGAGATAGAGAGAGAAATAGAGAGATTTCTAACCCAATCCAGTCCGAGTTTTCTTGAAGCCGTGAGAGAAAAGGAGGTGGGGATGTAGCGGGGGGAGGTGGGGGTCTAGAAGTCTTATTTACATTCATAGCAGGGCACCCGTTTGGCCCTAGGGACTCCTCGCCTCATCAATATTCGCGGGGAATTGCCTCCGGGGCTGCTTAATGGAATGTGGTGGCAAGCCAACCAGCCAGGCAGGCAACCCTCCAACCCCGGGTCGAACAGACATAACGAAGAGGGGGGGGGAAGGGGAAGGATAGGTAGGGGCAGCGTGCTAACCCGCACAACGAGGCTACGGTTTATTCTATTGAGAAGAGAATATTTGCAAGTTTTTCGTTTTATTCCTACGATTTGGACTGTCCGTCAAGGGGTATCCACACTCACACTTATCTAATATATGCGTCGGCGGGCGTACGTACCAAATAGCAGACATCTAGTTTGAATTGTTGATGATGTGAAGTATGTAAGTGTACGCGTGGGTATTTTTTTATTAAATAATTTATCACTCTCCTTATACACAAATTTGGGTATATTTTATCTCAATTCTATCTTTCTAGTTCCTATACCATTAGCCTAACTAAAATGCGTACATTCCAGACAAGGGTATATTTTATCTCAATTCTATCTTTCTCGTTCCTATACCATTAGCCTAACTAAAATGCGTACATTCCAGACAAGGTAGGAAAATAGTTAATCCAAGAGCGAGAAAAATCTAATTTAAATGTTGGTGCAAGCATCTTCCTCCTAATAGGATTAAATCGACCCTACTATAAATACCAAAAATAACTTTCGGTTCGCCCAGTAGATATTGAAGCCCTGACATCCTATGTAGAGGTGGATCTATATTTTAAAGGTATTACGTGCAGAACTCTGGTACCTTATTCACCAAATCTCAGCAAAAAATATATACAGCCTGTATATTACAAGTTAGTTAATGAATGAATATTTTAGATTTTTATTTTTTACTTTCTTGGGTAGGCTTAAAACTTTCTAAACTGACAATAAGTTACAGCAATATAAAGGCATGTATTGTACAGTATATATACCATTAATTAATAAAATGCTTAAATCCCCATGTTAAAATGTATTTTTATTATTTCTGCTATACAAATACACTTTAGCATGGGAAATAACTATATAAATACAATTTTAGTTATTATTTTCATGATAAACGTACGAGCTTAGGGCCCCTCGCACCATGAATCTGCCAATACTCTTAGGTAAGAGAAAACGTGAAAAATCCCTACAAAAACCCCTTGCAGCTATTTTCATGGTTTTAAACAAGTGGTGGTCTCGGAAATATTCTTTAGGGGGAGGACCAACAAATTATTGAAACTATGATTTATTTATCTATTTTCCATTTGAATTTGAATGTCAGTATACCTATAGAGTATCATGTCGTGTGCCTGGTCTTAAAATTTAGTGTAAGTATTTAACACATATTATTTACTCTATACTATAGTTTATAATTAATATATTTTTAGTTTTAATTAAAATTACTTTGGTCTTGAGGGGTGGGACAAGTACCCTACTTGTCTCGCCTAGGTTGCGCCACTGGTTTTAATGTAACACATTTACTATACTCTGAGTAAAGGTCATATTCTGAACTGTACATCATCGACAATACTGCCTACTCCTATAAAATAGTGCTAATTATTTTAAGAAGGCTATCTATGTAAATATAAAATGAAATAACAACAAGGAGCGACATAAATGATAACGAAAGCTTCCGATGACTTATAACAGGAATCTGGATTATGATAGAGATTATGATGTATCTTTACATTATATATACACCCTCGAACCTAAAAAGTTTATTTTACAACTCTCATTATATTCCTGGGTCTGGACCCAAAACAATTATATGGATTTTGCTCAAACTTGATATTTAGATGTTTTATGGTTATACTACTTTACTTTTTACCATTTTTACCATTTTTACCCTAGCCCTTAAATTAAGGGTAGATCTAGTTTACTCATTAGCTATTTTTGAAAATTTCTAAACTTTTCTTTATATGATGACTTTAATGATTTTGTTTTGAATGTATATATGGGGAGTGTCTTACGAGACAAATAAAATATTATGCTTGGTAGATTAAATATTTATAATTTTAGTGCTACGCGTCTTACTGTCGTTTAAAGGTACCCGAAATTTGCACTAACTAAGCTAAAGAAATAGGTCAAGGAAGGTAACTTGAAGGCAAATTAATCAGAATTCGTTTAGAGAGAGGATGGGAAATCATCAATTTGAAAGAAAAAACGTCTCTTGTATAATCAATATGGATCAAACTCTGTTGTTGCTACTTAGAATCCAATAGTTTAATCCCATTTTTTACAAATATTTTTAATTATTACATCTAGCATAACTGTTACCAATGGGGCAATTTTAGGGTAAAGTTATGAGAATGTTAGTTTATTGGAAATTCATCCACAATAGCGTGAAGAAATTTAAACCTCTCCCTTCTTGTCACCGGAATAAAATATATTGGGAGACTGACGAGATTTTTACAAAATAGCCCCATAGAATAAATTGAAGGGCTACTTATTGAAAGGCACTATGGTAGTTCCGCGAACTAGATTATTTGTAAGAGTATAAAAAAAATAACATCCACTGTAACTAATTTCTGTGGTCGCATGGTCTAAGGTGCTACTCTCACAGTAGACTAAACCACCGATGATGAGGAGACCAAGGTTCGAATCTTGGTTGGGTGTTCTTAGGCTGGTTTTTCCAAAATGGTTTTTTGCTCCTTCTCTCTAAGCAAATGTAGGTACACTTTATCTAAATATAACATAGCCTTCCTAATCCCTTAAAACCATTAGCATAGTTAGTACATAAGCTTAGTAAGAGGCGGTGCTAAAAAACCAATTGGATAATAACCCGAGGTAACCGATTATTTGCACCACCCTAACTATCCGTACAAATTATGCGTATGCGTACTAATTACGCTAATGTGTTAGAGAGGAGGGAGGTTGAATTTAGAGGAAGTGTACCTGCATTCTTGGGGAGTGAGAGTGGTTAATTTTTAGGAAAATCCACCCTCAGTACACCCGAACGATATATGAATCTCAATACCCCCGTGATAAGCAGCCTATTCTATTTTAATATTGGCACCTTAGATCCAGCTCGCTACCAAAGCGTCACCATGTTGGTTACCAAACAAAGGAAACTAGGAGTAAATATCGCCAAAGCATAAAGTTATAGACATGATTCTGTAATTTTTTAACTGAACCCTTTCAACCCATGGGCTATTAACGGGTTAATACAAGATATATATGTGGTGAAATTATTTTAGAGAATTTTCACCCATACTTGCGTGGAGAGAGAATCTAAGAACAGTAGATCACATTTCGGAAACTGCTCCCTCCAGTACAGCCAGCGTGTCTTAGAAATCTTTACCTTCACCATCAACAGCGACCAAGTGTGATGCGAGTCTCTATATCAAAGGTATCAGCCTCACGGTTTTGTGTTTATAGTTCTGATTCAAAAGATTGATCTTCAACCGAAATCATCTTCAAAGATAATGATTTTTTTTACATATAGTTATTATTTATTCTTTCTTCAAATTAAAGTCATTTGCTGATGTAATTAATTATCTTAGTAGCCTCACTATTTCCTCTATAGATTAAGGATAGTACGTAACATTAATATTTGCTGGTCTATCCGCAAACTGGGCTACGAGTAATGTAGCCCAGATCCACCATAATTATTATTATTATTATTATTATTATTATTTATGATAATAATGATATAATATTAATAATAATATTTCTGATCAATTCAGTTAATTATTTATTAAATTAGTGACTAATTAATTTAACTAAGACTACCCTTAACACATTAAACATACAAATCATATATTATGTGGTGGAGCATTTATTTATAATACCCTACACCTGCGATCTTATTAATCTGAGATGTACAATTCCTGTTTAGACTTGAGGGAGTGTATGTGGTCTAGTCCTAACGTGCTTCACGGGTGGCCTATCAAATGTGTGTGTGTGTGTGATATACCTATATTCCCTTTCGTCTCTTACCAGACATAGTCGCTGAATCTCCGGGACCTTCCTTCGATCACGGCCGCGGGCTCTTATGGGAAGGGGTTGAGGGTGTTGGTTGTCTCAGGGGGGAAGAGGGTGGGAGAGAAGGGAGGTAGAAAGGTCGTGTATGGTTTCCTCCGAGGTTTTGGCAACAATATTATTTAATGTGGACAGTTATGTCCCTTCTAGTTTAAGTAATGAATGCGAGATTACATTAGTTAGGTAGTTAATTGATACATAGGAGAAGATATAGAATATTTTATATAAATTTTTAAAACTAGCAGCCGAGATTATACTGAGATAAGGTTTTAGACAATATACATTCATTTCAATAAGTTAAAATTAGCTTAGTATCTGAACAGTGCAAATATAAATTTTGATTACTTTATTAAACACCCAAATTAAAAATTGTTAAAACTACGTGATGGAGAAGAAAGTTTTTAGAGGAAGTAAGAATATTAAGGGGGGATATTATGGTAAAATCAAAGTGGTGGATCTAAAAGTGAAAAACCACTCCCAGTTAAACTGTCTGGGATTATAATTTCAAGTCAAATCCAATCAATTGTGAGCCTGACGCCTTAGATCACAATACCAGTGGTGCGAGTATCAGTGTTGGTGGAGACTATTTTCACTTAAATCAAGACTGAAATGGAGGATTAAGTATCAACCTGCTTCATACACAGCTTCAAACGTTTGAATTAAATGAAAGATTTAACATTCGGGTAAAGCACATTTATTGGACATGATATAAGTTTGCAAGATGTTTTATTCTTGTCAACCCTTTATTGACAAACGCTGGCAGCGTGCTGATCAATGTCTAGTATTTAACTTTTTTTATTTTCAAGATTAAAAAAACTAATGTATAATGTGACGTAGAGCGATTATCATAATCTATATAATAAAAGACAAGTGGTGATGTTTGTCCACCTGTTTGTCTGTCCAGTCTTTTTTTCAAACCTCCCAATAAGATACAAAGCCGAAACCTCTCACATGCATTCTGTCATTAGGTGGGCACATCATATGTTGACTTTGTCACAACAGTACTCATCGAATGCATTTGACGCGCGCTCACCCTTCAGAAACGTTGCTAGTGGCCGGACATTTCTTCCTGCCTAACGATATGCAACTTGCTTTACACCTACGTACTTATAGCTGCGTACTCTCAGTGTTTTTGCACCTAACTTCAACTTTCATTTAGTAACTAAATAACTATTCCGGACAATTTGTTTTGCTAAGTTTTCTATTATTTTGCCCACAAATGCTGTGTGATAAGTTTTTATCAGATAACTTAGAAACACCCTGTATGGTTTCGGTCTGATTATTATAAAATACCCGCCCCAGTGACCGAGCGGTGTGACGCGTCACTCTCGTGTTATACTAGACTGCTGAATACGGGGAGATCGGGGTTCGATTACAATCGGGTGCCCTGAGGGTAGTTTTCCTAAATGGTTTTCCACGCTCACTACACACCAATTTGGGTGCAGTTCCTCTGAATTCAACCTTCCTGATCCCTAACACATTT
The DNA here is from genome assembly GCA_902151455.1 of Timema bartmani. Classification (NCBI taxonomy): domain Eukaryota; kingdom Metazoa; phylum Arthropoda; class Insecta; order Phasmatodea; family Timematidae; genus Timema; species Timema bartmani. The sequence goes on from CABFWB010001791.1 coordinate 133,887, forward strand.
AAGTAATAAGTACATAAGTGTGTAACCCAAACAGTAAGATGTGGTACTAGATATATATACATATATATTTTGGATTTTATAATATATAAATATTAGAAAATCCAAAACTTAAAAAATAATCACTAAAACCTGGCAAGGCTATATAAAAATATTAAATTAGATTTAAAAACATCAGGGAATGGGCTTTGCGTGAAATCTGAAATTGCATATGATGCTGGAGACAAGACTAGCCTTTGCTAACGTATAATTCATTCACGATAGGTCTTTACCTGGATGACAGTTCAAAAATCATATGTTTAGGTTTTAGGTTACCAACACTTGTAAAAGATCACTGTTTTGTTATGAATGTTAAGTTTTTTAATTACATGTTATATTTTACATTTAAAATAACTTAAACTTAAGTTTTCTCACATTATTTCATTACTTTTAACAATTTCTTTTTACCCAATCCGAAACAATATTTTAAACATATATTAAAAGTACCTATTCTTTGTTTTG
>CABFWB010001792.1:0-19578 GCA_902151455.1 Timema bartmani
TAGGCTTGTCAACAATATACTGAAATAAAAGGACAACTCAGGCTTGTCAAAAATATACAGAAATAAAAGGACAACTCAGGGTTGTCAAAAATATACAGAAATAAAAGATCAACTCAGTCTTGTCAACAATATACAGAAATAAAAGGACAACTCAGGATTGTCAACAATATAAAGAAATAAAAGGACAACTCAGGCTTGCTAACCCAATAGAGAAGATTTTAACACACAAGGATTCAATAAGTTCGATATTATACAATTGTCCATTAACTTGAAATATAAAAGGGTGGGAACTTTTAATTTGGAATAATAATAAAGAAGAAAATCAATATAATTAAAATCTCCATGAGAACCATGATCTATGCATGGTTATATATAGGTAAATACAATATTTATATTTGCTTAAAAATAAAAAAAAGTCTAATTATTCTTACTCAAGTGGTTTGGTGCAACAAATAGACAGATTGTTGGTTGAGAGGGTCGTTTCAAAGTTATCACTGGGGTGTGAAGGGGGAAAACTTCCTTTTTGATTAAAATTAAACATAGAGAATTGAAAATCTAGGTATGATTGATATCCTTTGAGGAGTAAACCTTCTACTAGAAATTAGAGTGATGCCTCTTTCTATAGAACTTTTCACAATAAAAAGTCTAGGATACATTTTAGCGCGATAATCTGCATATATCGCTGCAAAGATCCACTGGTTTTATTTGACTAGGTAGCACGTCTGCAAGACGAGATTGATGGCAGGAAAAATAACTATTGGTTGAGTTCAGGAATTCAGAATTCACAGCAATAAATTAACGTTGGGGAGCTGGGTGTTGTGCCTGTTCTAAAGTTATTCTAGTTTGTAAGTCGTGTGCTGATAGAATCAGCTGGATTATAGAGTGCAAGTTAGATGCAAATAATAATTACGATACTATTAAATACTTAGCTTAGGTTGATAATATTTATATATTGAGGGATGAAGCTACACCATCCACTAGGAAGAGCAGTGGAAATCACTATTATGTGAAATTACAGCAGGCCTGGCTTGAACCCCGGTCTTCCAATCATAGCCAGGCACCCACCATCAGCGAGGATCAATGGTTTATGTCATGTTTTGAATGCCAAACATTATTGAACCTTTCTTTTATCAAGATTTGGACAGCCTTGGCTTCTTTGGTATGTAATTCAGGAACACTCAGGTATACCCTTCAATAACATTCAGGTATACACTTCAGGAACATTCAGGTCTACCCTTCAGTAACATTCAGGTACATCCTTCAGTAACATTCAGGTACATCCTTCAGTAACATTCAGATACACCCTTCAGTAACATTCAGGTATACCCTTCAGTAGCATTCAGGTACACCCTTCAGTAACATTCAGGTATACCCTTCAGTAGCATTCAGGTACACCCTTCAGTAACATTCAGGTACATCCTTCAGTAAGATTCAGGTATACCCTTCAGTAAGATTCAGGTACACCCTTCAGGAACATTTGGATTCGAAACTCCAAACCCAAATAGATCCCAAATTCTGATTCAATGTAATTTAATTCTAAACAAGAATTTAAAGGTGAAACATTTGAATAATTTAACTTTTAAAAGTAGTTAATATAAATCCATTATTTGACTCGACACATTAACTCGCGAATCTTGTAATATTAAAATCTAGTCTACATTTGGACACGTGTGGACCTTACAGTTTTATTTGCCCCGTTTCAAAAAATGTATAACTCACCCTAAAATTAGATTTGTATTTGATAACAATTCATTATGAAGTCTTCGACTCGAACAGTTTTTATTTTAAAATATTCTATTTAAATTCTTTTAGAGTTAGTAATCAAAGATTCTGATTCGATTTAAAGTTTAAAATCTTGGATTATTACAGGTTTAATTAAATCACACTCTAAATGTCACCAAACTCTTTAAGATAGTTTGAACTAGCGCAAGACACGCATTAAATTGTTAATTTAAAAAAAATGTGAACATCCTTGTCCTCAAAATGGTGGACCCAAAGATTTCCTTGTGGGTGGCGATGTGCCGGTGGAGGGGTGGGAAGGGTGACACACACACAGACGTGGTATTCCCAGAAGTATTTGCGATTAAACTCTCCCTTTGTGATACTGTCTGAAGGACAAAGATGAGTTTCTTCAAAGAACCATCACAGACAATTTCTCGCTCTCTCTAAACGATGATTATCTTTGTCTTTCTGTCGGCTTGTCTGTTGTTTGTCTTGCTATCCCTGGGTGCTTTCATCTCGGAGATACTCACACCGTACAGTCACGCTCGACAAAAAAGAGAACACTCATCCAAAGACTAACATTTGTTGGTATTTTCTAGGAATGGAAATTTTCCTTAATACATCTATAATTTGATACATCGCAAGGTATATATTGAAAGCTACAATATATCAATCGAATTATATCTATGTATTGTTTGTTTCCGATACATTGAATAAAAAAACATCGATATAAAAATATCCATGTTTTTATAAATATATGGATAAATTGTTGCTATCCATAGTAATTTCTGGAATTTAAAAACGTTTTAAGGTGGAGGGAATGGGAATCGTGTTTAGTTCAGTTTATTTGCAATTTTTTTTTTCATAAATAACTTTTTTTTTGTTGAAATGGAAAAAAATATTGCCATGGACATTTGACCAGAATTTTTACTCTTCAAATTTAAAAAAAAAATGAACTAAATTATGAACAAAAACTGATAATGAATACACAACTAAATTGAACACGCACTTTAACAAATGCAAACTACAATGAACAGAAGATAATTTCCATCTGCTGTGTATACTGGCATTTAATTGGCTAGAGCCTTTCTCCCACATTCTTATTGGAGGATACATTTCAAGTCCAAGGGTCGTCTATGCTTAAGTCCGCACATAACGCATAAGAAGTTAAAGTGAAATCAACTAATGGAATTGTGCGCAGCTCACTTGATGTATTTATTATGAATGCCATCATTGAATATAATGTGTTTCAACAACTGGACCTGTGGTCTATTGGCTAGTGCACCTGGTTACGAGTCTAGGGATCCCGGGTTCGATGCCCGTCTGGTATCTTGGGTATTTCCCCCTTAAGAGGAGTGATCCCGACGTTCAGCAGGGTTTGGTTAGTTAGGCCTAAGTTAGGTTAAGACTCACACTGGCTCAACAACTTCATAATAATTATCATCACATCATCTCATTGTGGGTATGACGTGTAGAAAACCTCCTATGGTGTACCCTGGGTAATCTGTGCCTCCAGAGCGGCAAATAGTCTACATACAGGGGACAGAACCTGGGGGGGCATGTCGTTCTAAGTCAGTAGTGCCATACGATGAAAAAAAAAGTGTGTAAAATTCTTGCGTACAATGTTTTATGCAATATTCGCTATTAGCTATGCGTTTTAAATTAAAATATAAGACCAGCCTAAGAGTTATTGATATATAATGATAATAAATTTGTACCCGGTAAAGTACGACTGTACCAAATTAAAATATTATCAATTAAAAACTAATTACCAACTAAAAATAATGAAATAGAAAGTATGAGAACAGCAACTTTAAAAGTTGTATATTAAGCCTAAACCAGAACTCGTATTTTAATCAAATAAAACTCGGATAAGATGGCTATAATCACATTATTTTTATAAAACCATCACGATATCTGTCTTGTTTTGTTGTTATTGTGTCCGGTGCTTTTGTTATATTCTCCATTCATTCAGGTCACAGGAACCTTTTAACAAAATAACAGTCGAATTGTTCACAGAATACATTGTCCAATCAGACAGACAGACAATACGTTTCATCTACTACAACGAACACACATCTTTCAACGTCTACCTTGGGTCAGAAAGGTGGTTTTCCGTTCTCGTAGCCTAGTGGTAAGGTATGTCGACTATAGATCTAGGATGTCCCAGTTCAAACCCGGCTGTTTCTTATACCTACCTCTAGATGATGACGGCGCGCCAGTCCCGCGCATGCGCGTGGTGCAGTCTTGACCCTCCTATTATGTTACGGCGTGAAGAGACGCAAGCAAAGGAGCATAGTTAGGTCACGTCTGTAACTGACCCTCGTTACACCCTCAACAGCGGATCAAGAGGAAGCAGATGAGAGTAATTGTGCTGGGGGAAGTCCTGTATACACACTCCGTAACTGTAAGGTACGCAGGGCCAGCTCTAGGAATTGTTCGTGCAATAGCAGACCTTGCCCCTTGCTCCAAAACCCGTTTCGATGGTCACATGGCCTAAAGCTTGATTCACACGTTCGCCGAAAATAAACAGCAGAATCATGACGCATTGCAACGCTAACTTAAAACAGCTGATTATCAACATATTTTATTATCTAGTAGATAGACATATATTCTATAACATTCTCCCGATGGTTGTTTACATATTATAACGCTGTGTCGTGGAACAATCCAATACATCGATACACTCGCTTTACATTAACGAGTTATTTCAAATCTCCTCACAAAGGTCAACGAAGGTGTCTGCTCTCTTTTGGCTGTCATATGCGCATGCGCACTGATTTGAGAGGTCGGTTTTGAGATTTGATTGGTTCTTCTGTGCCGAACATCTCAGGCAGAGCGGACGAAGTAAAGATGAGTTGAACTTTAATGGAACAGCTCTCTCCTACTAGGCGGAAATCTTGTGATTGGCTTAGAGCTAGTCAGATGATCATGTTTCTGTTCTGCGCTAGTTTTTCGGTGAATATACAGTAATGAGCTACTCTCGCAGTAGACTAGACTGCCGATGACTGGGAGATCCAAGTTCGAATCTCGGTCGGGTGTACTGAAGGTGATCTTTCACTCTCCCGCCACGCAAATATGGGTACATTCCTTTAAACATAATCTTACTCATCCCTAAAGCCATTGGTACATATGCGTATAACCTGAACAGGTAGTAAGACGCGGTGATACAAAAAAGATTTAAAATTAAAGTAAGCTTCAACATTTCTGACCAATTTCCATTCATTTTAAATAGTATCATTAATAACAATTCATAAATTAATGAAAGAATAACCATAAAATAAAGTATCTATAGGAAAGTTTCTATATATCTGTGCAAAGCCTCGCTTTATTTTTGAATATGGCGTTCTTATTTTACAATTTCCGTTTCCGATATTTGGCGCCTGATAAGTTTGTTTACTTCTACCGGACACAACATCTATTTGCGGGTTGAAACTTGTTTTAGAGCCTGATAAGTTTATTTACTTCTACCGGGCACAACATATTCTATTTGCGGGTTAAAACTTGTTTTAGAGCCTGATAAGTTTGTTTACTTCTACCGGGCACAACATATTCTATTTGCGGGTTAAAACTTGTTTTAGAGCCTGATAACTCAAACAAAACAATAAAACCTATTATTTAATTGTCACCGGAGCGCTGTATTATTTCTGTAAAACAAGAAATAAAAACAGTTATCACTGTAATACTTCGTAAAGTCAACTTACTGGGATTCGCAACAACTGAACATTTTCAGCTCATCAGCTGTGAACAGTGCTACCAACTTCTTAGTGTGGAATTATGACTTGTCAAGTGTTGGTGTTTTTTTTAAAGGCTCATAATATTTTTCAATTTTCTACATTTTTGCCGCCCTGTGCAAATGCACGTGTTGCATCGTCAGTAGGGCCGGCATTGGAGGTCCATAGTCCGTAAGAGTTAAAAATCCTCACCAACAGATTGTTCTGTACACAGTATTGATCCTTCATGTCCGTAGTACGTATAAAAGTTGAATACATTTCAACTTACCAAGGACGGTCGTTACAGACGACTGCGGAGAACCAATCACAGGTGAACAAATAAATGTTTTTCAATGTGCGGATCTAAATGAAAGCATCGACTCCAGGTAAAGAAGTGATCGCCATTTTTTAAACGTATTGTATTTGATAATCATTTAGAGAAAACTTCGAGGCATAAAATATATCTTTATTTTAATTGAAAACACTAAACAAAGAATAGAATTACTAAAATGTTGATTGTGTTATCAAATTTGATGAAATTGTTTAATTTCAACGAGTTAAATTGGACAAAGTGTAATTATTTCTCATTGGTTGATGTGATACCACGTGATTGAGGATAAGGACTCTTGTTTTGTTCAAGGACACCAAGGATACTAAGTTTACGGAGTAGGCAGACGGCGAGGAAAGGTCCATATTACCAGGGCTGACAACGTTCTGATGAGAAAGTCCCTGATAAGCTGCGAGGGATATTTTAGATTAATAATTTCTTTGTGGTTTCATCGCGGTATTTTATTACGGTTGGAGTCAAAGTTTAGCTTATAAGCAGGGTCTGGATTTTGATGACCTGACGATGGTCAATAAATGTCATATAAAATGAACCAAAAAGACTTCAAATTTACAACAACAAAAAAGTACCTACAAATATAGACAAAAGCTCGTAATGAATTCACACGGCTAAATCAAACTCGCGCTCTACAAATGAAAATTAATAATACCATGAAATCAATAGCCTTTAACAACTAAACTCTTTCATTCGGATAAATATAATATTGATTTGATGTGGAGGTAAAGTGGTAAAAAATTAGTAAAAAATAAAAATATTAAGCAGACCCGATAGGTATTTGAATCGACCTACCTGTCATCAGCAGTTTTGTCTAACGCGAGAATAACGCCATAGAACATGCGGCCACCGAAGCAGATGGCCCATTGTTTGATGGTCTAGAAATCATCTTGATAGTAACCCACAGCTGGGTTTGAAATGGGACATCCTAGATCTATAGTCGACATACCTTACCACTAGGCTACGAGAACGGAAAACCACCTTTCTAACCCAAGGTAGACGTTGAAAGATGTGTGTTCGTTGTAGTAGATGAAACGTATTGTCTGTTTGTCTGATAGGACAATGTATTCTGTGAACAATTCGACTGTTATTTTGTTAAAAGGTTCCTGTGACCTGAATGAATGGAGAATATAACAATAGCACCGGACACGCCCACAACGAAACAAGACAGATATCGTGATGGTTTTATAAAAATAATGTGATTACAGACATCTTATCCAAGTTTTATTTGATTAAAACACCATTTATGGGCTAGGCTTGATTTATTCATTTTCTTTAGCACCGCGTCTTACTACCCGTTCGTTTATACGCTCATGCACTAGTTACGCTAATGGTTTTAGGGATTAGGAAGGTTAAATTTATAGGAAATATATCCACATTTGCGTGAAGGGAGAGTCGGAAACAATTTTGGAAAAAACATCCTTAGTACACCCGACCGAGATTCGAGCCTTGATCTCCTCGTCATTGGCAGTCTGGTCTACTGCGATAGTAGCGCCTCAAACCATGTGGCCACCGGAGCCGGTGTTAGTATTAATATACAGCTTTTAAAGTTTCTGTTTTCATACTTTCTATTTCACTAGTTTTAGTTGATAAATAGTTTTTAATTGATAATATTTTAATTTGGTAAAATCGTAACATACTGTGTAGACATTCATAGTTACTTTTTATGAAAGCAATAGTTTCTAAGGGGGCATTCAAGTATTGCCTTAAGGGTGAGAGGGGGTTTGAGCTTTGATTATTTTTGCTGACAAAGGGGAAGCGGGTCAGAACAATGCTTACGTAAGACAGAGAAAACGGGCAAAATTGAGGGAGGGCGCATCGCAAGCCGTTTGGACTTCAGGCAGCTTCACAGTGTTAGTTGTTAATTATTATGTCATAATATTAATTTACATGTATATGTTAATAATTACCAGCAATTTATACATTTAATGATTTTTTTTATCATCGCGTCACAATTGTACTACCTGTTCAGGCTATAAGCAAAATTGCATGCAAAAAAATAATGGTTATTCCTGTAAACAAATGAAAAAAAGGCCGACAAATCTTACGGAAGCAAGAGGGGCGAGGGGGGTCCAGAATTTGCTTATTTTTTATTACAAGGGGTCGGAGAGAGGTTTAAAATGGTAAAAAATGTACCTACGTAATACTTGAACACCCCTTAAGCTATAAGCAGCCAATATAAATATTTTTCATGGAGGTCTTTGAAAATTGAAATTGACTGTTATGCTTTTTGTTAGCTTGAAATGTTCCTCTTTTCTCAATGATCCTGTACCAGTGTATATTATTTCTGACGAGCGTTTAGTAAATGTTTCTATATTAAGATAAAGGAGAGACAGTCTGTATGGTACATTATCTATTAGGACAACTAACCTGCTACGAACGCAACATTTTTTTTCCGGTCCTCCTGGGGTTGGTCGGTACTCGCAGCCAACTCGGGCCGAGTCCTCCCTAAAGATCGATACCAACACCCAACCAGGTGTGTGGCGGAGTTTACAGGGGCAGGTTCACCCTCTCCAGTACACCCCTAGCACGACCACATAGGTACAGTCTCGAACAAGAGGTGCACAGCCCATCAAACACTCACACAATTGTAACTTTGATATATTTACTATTACGTCACCGCTTCTTACTAACCGTCCGGGTTGTGTGCATATGTACTAATTACGCTGATGTGATAAGGAGGAGGAAAGTTGAATTTAGAGGAAGTGTACCTGCATTTTCATGGAATGAGAATAGAAAACCAATTAGTAAAAACCTCCCTCAGTACACCCGACCGGGATTTGAACCCCAATATTCCCGTAATCAGTAAAACCAGACTGGACGAGACTGACACCTTTGTCCGCGTGTCCAAAGGTGTGGGTTTGGTGAGTTTATCAAGGATTTAAAACCTGACAATGTTGTTACACCTGGGACCTACTGAGGGCTGAGCCCAGATAGAGATCCACCTGAAGAATACACCTGGGACTTACTGAGGGCTGAGCCCAGATAGAAAGACACCTGAAGAATACACCTGGGACCTACTGAGGGCTGAGCCCAGATAGAGAGCCACCTGAAGAATACACCTGGGACCTACTGAGGGCTGATCCCAGATAGAGAGCCACCTGAAGAATACACCTGGGGCCTACTGAGGGCTGAGCCCAGATAGAGAGCCACCTGAATAATACACCTTGGACCTACTGAGGGCTGATCCCAGATAGAGAGCCACCTGAAGAATACACCTGGGACCTACTGAGGGCTGAGCCCAGATAGAGAGCCACCTGAAGAATACACCTTGGACCTACGGAGGGCTGAGCCCAGATGGGACGGTCGTTGTGTTTTGACCCTGGGAAGTAAATAATTCTAAAAAAACGAGAGATTAAATTAAACTTCTTTTTATGACCAGACACAGATTATCCTTCAAAAGACCACGTCCAGGATTACTTTGAGATAGGAGTCAGGAAGAACAGTAAGGCTTGTTTCACAAGACTACTGGTTGTCCCAGCATACTTGGGGACAGGAGCCAGGAAGAACAGTAAGGCCTGGTTCACAAGACTACAGGTTGTCCCAGCATACTTTGGGACAGGAGCTAGGAAGAACAGTAAGGCCTGGTTCACAAGACTACAGGTTGTCCCAGCATACTTAGGGACAGGAGCCAGGAAGAACAGTAAGGCCTGGTTCACAAGACTACAGGTTGTCCCAGCATACTTGGGGACAGGAGCCAGGAAGAACAGTAAGGCCTGGTTCACACGACTGCAGGAAACATAGCAGAATATGATTGATTGGGGCAGGTTGGGGTTCGAATGCAGGCCGGGTGTATTGAGTGTTATTTAGTCCACTTTGGTTTTCCACTATTTCCTCATGAAAGTGCGGGTACATTTGCTCTAAGATTATACCTTCCTCATCCCTACCTCACTAGTGGAATTCAATATGACAAGCTGGACGCGGGGGTTTAGCTTATCCAGGCACACTGCGCATGCGCGCCAAGTAGAGTCGGTTGGTTGCGAACGTTGATCGGGACGTACAAGGAGATCGTAGCAGAGCAGAGCAAACAAAGCTGATAATATTTAGACTCGCGCCGATAGGACGGAGCGGATGTCGTTGAGATCCTATGATTGTCTTAGATATCGTCCCATGACCGCGCTTCTGTTCTGCCCCGTGGAAAGTGTGAAGGCGCAGTAAGAGACTCTCGAAGCAACGGAGACGTTTTCCCAGAATAACGACCGTTATGACTTAGTGAAAGGGCGTAGCGACACTTCTCTGACGATTCTTGGCAGCGGTTCAGAATATCCTCTCTAGAATAAGAGAGATAGAGAGAAAAACACGCTCCACAAAGACCCCTCGTAATGGCCACTTTTTTTTTACCGCTGTTATTATTTTATTATCTTTATTTCAGTTTGTCCGACAGCGAGTGGGACAGTTTTATTTTTTTAATACGACAGCAGCACATCCGGTTGATGCGTCGTGTGTTTCCGGTGGCGTGACACCAGGGGACAAGTGCTGCGGTGTTTCCTGACGGCATCTGTCATCGTCTTTAATCGTTTTATTTCGTGGTGTGCTGCAAGTTGCCGCCACTACAAGGGGAAATTCTCCAGGGTCATTTTTTTCCAAAACACGAGTAACCCATCATACTCGTGGCTGAGTGGTTGAGTCGGCCGACTGTTGGGGGAAACAGGACCTGCTTCGCATTCGTATTGAATTTTAGGTCTCAGTGGTCGGGGTTTGAATCTCGACTGGACGACTAAGGGATGTTATTTCAATTACGCGCTATCACTAAATGTTGTTTTCCCTTCCTCTTTATATGCTAATGCGGATGCACTTCCTTGCAACTACAGCCCATTCACAGTAACTTCGGTATATTCTGAGAGTAAAATATTTCTTGTCGATGTCGCCTACTTGTGACGTCACGGAAATTCAAGATAAAATTGTCCATGTTAATATATTTACGTTTTATTCGATGAGCTTAATACATAACATTGAAACAAAAACGATCAGTTACTAAATAATACTAAAAATAATCTTACATTGTCACACAATTATTGTTTCGATATTGAAGTAGTTTTTTTTTGGTAAACTTATTTGTTTTAAACCATCCACATCTCACAGAAATGTCCTGTAGGAATCTTCCTGCCGGGATGTAGATTAGAAAGGTCCGTAGAAGCAAATGTCTATCTAGAATTGTAGAGTGAGTGTATATGCTCGTCAGAGGAAGAGGGGAAGTGTAAATAGCAGATAAACAAGAGGAGCTCACAGGGTAAACGGTTCATTTTCTTTTTTCTCTTTCCTCGACCTCAGTGGTCTTGGGGTAATTTGCTCGCCTCAAGATCCGATGTTCGTGGGTTCAAACCCAGCTGGGGACAACAGGGTTTTCTTGAGCAATTAAAACCTTAGCGCAACTTCCTTGGGAGGGGAAGTAAAGCCGTCGGTTCCATGTTCCATTGGGGCGTGTAGAAGGTACCTGGAAGGTGTGGGAAAATACCTTTCACGGTAAAATTGGTAGGCTCTTTAGCTCTCATTCATAGAAATCCTCATGTGATGAAATGCATAGTCGGTTTAGAAAATTCACGTTAAATAACTCAGATAAATAAATTATTTATATTTAGTAAACTGGTGCTTAGAGTGCTTGATTAGGTGTTTCAAGTTAAGATGCAACCCACTTCACAAGATATCTTCAAACTCACCCAGTTGATGACGTCATTCTTGTATCCATCCGACCTCCAGACCACAAGCCGACCTTTGGCAAGAGATGTAAACTGACAGTAACTGTCAAAGTGCCGGGACATATCTGCAAGGATCATTGTTTTTAGTAATTTTGGAACAATAATAAAAGTATCAATTAACTGTGAACATAATGTACCCCTGGCCCCACCCTCCCCCTTAAGATAAAACAATATAATACTCTGCTGCTAAACCACACAAACTAAATATCTTCAACCAAGTATTTAGGTTAAGTTGGATATTATAGCCCAAGTCTCGTGATTTGATTAATCTTTTGTTAATGCATTTTTTTTGATGCACCGTATCTTACTACCCGTCCAAGATATTTGTATATTCACACTATTGAGTTAGGGGTAAGGAGGGTAGAATTAGTAAGGAATGTATACTCATTTGCGTAGAAGGAGAGTGGAAAAGCATTTAAGTGAAAACCACCCTCATTACGTCTGATGGGTATCAGAACTCCCTGTCATCAGCAGATCTTTCTATTGCGAGAGTGACGTCTTAAACCGTTTGTCCACTGCAGCGTTTTTTTATTTAAAAAAGTTAACTATGACGTAATACAAGGCCAAAAATGAATCATTGGTGAAATTGGCATTTCTCCTTTTACAGTGAGTCTATGTATATAATCTAGAAATTAAGTGAGTTTGTAAGTCGTTCTCTGATTTAATAAGTCTATCAAGAAAGTTCAGGATAAGTACCTCAATATATCAATAAATAAACTATGACGTATATTACTGCTATTCATCACGTGACTCATGGGTTGTTACCAGGGTGGTTTCTGATTGATGAGACTGTACCACATACCTTTTCCTATTACCTACCTTATTGTGTGTGTGGTTGGTCTAATGGCTATAGATAGATAGAGAGAACAGTTGACTACTTGTACACTACCGTCCCTTGCAACAATCCACAGGCCACCACTGAGACTGGTGTGAGACAGCTCTGCCCTTCTTACGTCAGACTCACACACACACACACACACACACACTCACACACACACGCCATACACTGAATATGTAGAATACATTCACGACCTTAGTTTACTTGAATGACAGCTCAAAAAGTTACTAGAAATAGTCCCTAATATATCCCTATGCCAACAGCTGACATCTGTCACTTTGGATAATTGTAATGAAAACAGATGGTTATGAATGATTGTGATAGTTAACCACAGTAATATAGGACAATATTATTTATATATTTATTTGAGGTTGGACACAAAGCTTATTTATTGTTTTACTCCAATTTAGAAAAATATTATTATTCACAGCACTTTTACAAAAGTTCTAACTAACATAGCTTCAAAATGGCGACCGACGAATTTAAACCTTGTGATTGAACATGATGAAAACAAGTTCTTTACAATGATGCACCCATGAAGTGGATAAAAATATTTTATTCAGTTAAATATTTAAAAATACGATAAAATAATCATAAAATAATTTATCATACACCTATATAAAAAATTACAAGTATTTTCTCTTTTCCAAGTAAATACGATGCCTGTATTAAAAGGTATTAATGTGTGCACTACATCACACATCATAGATAACATTCCAAAACGGAGAATAAGTACTTTTAATTATGTTTGAAATATTGTTTCGAATTGGGTACAAAGAAATTATTAAAAGTTATGGAACAGTCCAAGAAAACTTAAGTTAACGTTATTTAAATGTAAAATATAACATTTAATTAAAAAACATAACATGTATAACAAAACGGTAATCTCTTACAAGTTTTGGCAACCCAAAACCCTAAACATATGATTTTTGAACGGTCATCCAGGTAAAACCTATCATGAACAGACTCTACGTCTCTTGGTTCTGTTAATCCTGCACATGCAACGTTCCGTATGTATAGCATTCATATTAATATATGTAACAAACACTAGGTCACATATTTTACATAAATATCACATTTACATTCTTCCTGAATGTAGCAGCTCCGGTGGAATGTCAATTGAGAAAACACGCACTTCTCCTTGTGACGTCAGATCTGGAGAGTGCAGTGAGGTGCTCTGAACAATAACTGGAGATGTTGGGACAATAGCACTGGAGATGTTGGTACAATAGCACTGGAGATGTTGGGACAATAGCACTGGAGATGTTGGGACAATAGCACTGGAGATGTTGGGACAATAGCACTGGAGATGTTGAGACAATAGCACTGGATATGTTGGGACAATAGCACTGGAGATGTTGGGACAATAGCACTGGAGATGTTGGGACAATAGCACTGGATATATTGAGACAGTAGAAAGCAGGGATATAAGTTCATCTCCCCCTGTTACTGTACGTCCTGGTGATAGTGTTTGAGAAGTGGTGGAGAAGGGGACTGGTTGTAGTGTTGAGGAATGAGGGAACAATATTTATTGGTTAAAGAAGAGTATGGACGTGGTAGCGTTATCGTGCTTTATAAGTTGACCTATCATTTTCTGTAACTTTGGCTCCAACTTTTGTAAATCCCCCACTCTTCCTCCAGATATATCTAAACATACACCCCCTGATGGGATTAGTCATGACCCTGGTTCGATTCCCGACTGAGGTCGCTGGTGAGGATATCACCTTATCACCTACATTTGTGTTTCCCAATCTGTTCAGACAGTTGCTGGGACATTCCATTGAAATGAACTCTCCTCGTTCTATCTCCTTAGATTAGATTGCTGATATGTCGGGATTGACATCAAATCAACCCTCATTTAACTTAAAGAGTCACTTCGGTGGCCGCATGGTCTAAGGCGTTGCTCTCACAATAGACTAGAATGTCTATGACGGGGAGATCGGGGTTCGGATCTCAGTCGGGTGTAATAAGGGTGATTTTCCAAAATGGTTTTCCACTCTTCCTTTGCGCAAATGCGGGTTCACTTACTCTAAATATAACTTTCCTAATCCTTAAAACCATTATCGTAGTTACTACGTAAGCGTATAGTACTTGAAAGAGTTGTCAAAATGAGAACTTGCGTGTCAAGTGAAGGTATCACGTGCTATATCCAGCCAATCATGTCGCGAGTGACGTCAACAAGGCTATTTAGTACTTCATTTGTTTGTTTATGGAATGCAAGCGAATTCTTCTGTCTAGTTTGTCCACATCTCACGAATTCTGAAATGTCGTGTCCTCTTGAAATTTATTCTGTCACTCTAATAAAGCTTATGTCGTAATCTAATCAGACCTAAATGATTGGGTTTCACTTTAGTGAACAGTTTTATTTAAAACAGTTAAGAATTGTTGTCTGTGTTTTGCTCGACTTGCTATGTTACGTGAATTCTGATTGATTTTAGAGAAGTTAGTTTTCGAAAAATGTGGTTTCGACAAATATATCGTTCGGAAAATTGATGTTTCGAAAAATTAATTTTCTACAAAATTACTTTCGATGGTTTTGTATTCGGTGAATTGATTTCGATAGATTGATTTTTGAATAACTTGTTTTCGAAAAATTTACCTAGACCCCGCGCGGTAGCCGGCGAGTTATGGAAAATAAAACACCTACGATATGACAGAAATGCGTGCAGGGCTTTCGTATTTGAATGATTACTCGAAATTTCCCGCGGTCACGACGGGGACTGCTTAGCTGTGAAGCCATTATAAAACAGTCAAAAAACGGCCTTTTCAAAGTCTAGTTTTCATCCAATTATCATTTAATATTTCAACAATGATCCGTATTAGAAACTTCTATTAACTCTTTATCTCCATCAATGTTTAATCAGAAATGACCCACGTGCAATAGTGTTCTTGTAAATGTATTATTTCTAGCAGACTGTGCCACAGAGTTGAAGGACATGTGATGCACGATCTTAAAGGGGCCCACCTCGGTAGGTGAGAATTTGCCGCGCAGACGTTCAGCTCTAACGCAA
Organism: Timema bartmani; assembly: GCA_902151455.1. Lineage (NCBI taxonomy): Eukaryota > Metazoa > Arthropoda > Insecta > Phasmatodea > Timematidae > Timema > Timema bartmani. Next base: position 15,321 of record CABFWB010001792.1, read on the forward strand.
TATTTAATTCTACGGTGCGTTATTTCAAAATACGGTTCACGCCAAAACAAAGTCGAAATATTCCGATAGGGTTCTTTTTCCTTAACAGCCCTATAGTTTGAGTTTTATTAATAGAAAAGAAAACAAATGTGTGAAAATATGACATTAACTCATTTTCAACAAGTTTTTTAATAATATTCCCGGATCTATGGAACTAGTCTTGTTGAAAAAGGGCTCTAGATTAAGTCTTCTTCTAACAAATACAGTCATTAGTTGCTGCTAGCAGCGAAATTTCCTCTTTACCTTGAGATGAGAAGTTTAGTACTTTTCTTTCCCCTCTTTCTTAAAAAATCTCGGTATATCCTACCACGATTCGAACCCCAACCCCTCCTTAACCATCCAACCGTATCAGACTAGACAGACGCCCTAGTCGCTGTGTCCACCGATACGAGTGTCAGACGCTAATAAACCCAAACGTTGACGGTTTCTTGCGGCTGGAACAGTTTTATTTTCCTCCGCCGGCGATAAAACAGCGCCACCCGACTGTCACCTGTTTTTTTCAAGATGAGTGTTGGCCGCGTGAATAATGGAGACCCGGGAATCCCCCTCGGGACTAGGCAGGTCCACCAACCTCGCCGAAAGTACACCACGACCCACGCGTTCCGCCGTTCATTTGTTAACGTTGCAGGCGAATATGGGAGGTGATAGTTCCAGCCGCGGCCGGTAGAGCGCACATAACTTTCTTCAGCACCGCGTCTTACTACCCGTTCGGGCTATATGCTTATGAACTAGCTTATGAACTAATCACGCTGATGGCTTAAGGGACTAGGAAGGTCATATCTAGAGTAAGTGTACCCACGTTTGTGGGGAGGGAGAGTGTAAAAACCACTTTGTAAAAACCACCCTCAGTACACCCGACCAAGGTTCAAACTTCGATCTCCCCTGTCATCAGCAGTCTAGTCTACTGCAAGAGTAGCGCCTTAGACCATGCGGCCACCGAAGTGGGTAACGTAACGTGGCTCCAAGTCCTACCACCCGTCCCCGGCTGTTCGCGTGATCTACACTGGTAGCGTTAGGGAAGAGGACCCAACAGCTTAGAGGGAGTGTACCCGCATTTGCTTGAAGGAATAGTGAGGGGAAAAACTCAGTAGAGTAGAACTCGGACTTTACGGTTACTAGTGAACCAGACAAGACGATACCCACGCCTTAGTCTGCATGACCACGAGCAAGGGTTGTTGTGGTAATCAGACACTCAAGGCTGTGTCCAAAATGAAATGTATGTGGGGGAGGCGGGGAAATAGGAGGGGCAATTCTCCCCAACGTATCGATACAGCGCAAGGTACATATCGAAAGCTACGATAATCTATCATATTATATCGATATCTCGTCTGTTTCCGATATATTGGTCTGCATTGGTCTGGGTGGACTGTAACGATGATATTAAGATGGCTGATATTGTGTATAGCTTTTCTTAGCAGCTTTTTACTTTTTTATTTAGCTGTTGAAAACATACAAGTCTAGTAAAAACAGGCAACAATCAAGTCAATTAATAATGAAATATAATCGTTAATTTAATTTTGATTCACAAACCCTAGAGCATTTTCCTACATACCAGATACTAAAACGACGATTTTTTTGTAAATAATGTAACAAACATGTCTTTAAAACCTGATCAAATTCGCTACGGAAAATGAATTGTTTCACTGAAAGGCCGCCAGGGGCCTCTTGAGCTGGTCGCCAAACATGGGAAACTATTTTAATCTTTTTATTTTCTTAAAAGGCTTGTTTCTTATCTTTAAATGTGATGATGGTAATAATAATAATAATAATAATAATAATAGCTATGGGTTTTAGATGTTTTATATTTTAATATTTTACTGATGTAGTTATATTATTAACTGGTCCAAGCGTTGTATCGAGGAGCCTTGGAATTTATTACGATGGTCTTGTAATTTCCACTGCTTTCATAGATTTGTATGAAACCACGACTATCTAATAGACATTGAGTTTGGTCAGTTCTGCTGACTTCAATTTCTATTTATTTATGATCTTTCTCGTTCATTAAATGTATGAATATCGTAATATTATTTGCTATATTTAAGATGTTTTAAATAAACTTTCGGCCTTTATAGATTAAAATGTATAATTAGGTTTGTTGAAGTTAATACATAATTAATATGTTAATTATCTGTGAAAACATTATAATAATTTCTTTTGCTGGAATTCTTGTTTATAAGTATGCAGGCTTACTCTTTGGTTTGATACAAACCAATTCCATATTTTGTGTTCTCTATGTCGCGACTGAGTGTGTTGTTTTTGTTTTATCTATAAGTTGACCTTAACAACGAAAGCTAAGATGGCGGCCTGTTTGGTTTAGAGTAAAATAGTTCTGTGATTATTAACACAGTCTGTTGGCTAAACTTAGCAAGGTTAGTTAATATGTTTGTAAAAAGATTTGTTATGTTTATGATAGCTAAATAACCTTTTGAAATTTATAAAATAAATTAATAGTTTGCTAGTGAATATTGTTTCTATGACTATCTGGACCTAGGAAGATAATACCAGAAGGCAATGCGTGGACTCCGATAAGAAATATGTTTAAGAATGGTGTAATAAATAGCTGTGGGAGTGAAAAGTCACGTAAAACCCGGTATTTTCTTGAGTTTAGGAATATAAGTACTCATTTCGACGGACATTTATTCCTTATTGAAAGGATCTTAAATCTAAAGGGCTAGTCATCCCATAATTAATAAACTTTTGCTAAAAGAACAAAGGGAATCCATGTTGAATTTTAAAAGCCTCACTTTTGGATCCATCTTGGAGAATGAAAGAGTGTGTTTAAATAACACATAATTTGTTTCGAAAGACTTTAAACATAACCCATTAATAAATCTTTATGACTAATTACTATCCGTATATCTGAAATCAATCTAAATTTTATTTGACTAACCAGTTTGTATCATTATTCTCACATAAACTTTGCTATTTGTCGTCATGGAGACGATCTATAAAATATGTATATGAACCATTGTTTAGTTTTAAAATGATTATATAATTATTTTGTGCGCTGTATTTTATTGTTATATTATGTCCAATGTCTTAACTTAAGGCCTTTAATGGCAACTGTATAATAGCCACTGTACAATATATTAACAACACTGACACAATCACTAAACAATTATCCAATTTCACAGAAGGTCTGAGTATTTATTCTTATTATCAATCTCCGGCTAAGTGTTCCTGTGTTACCTCCATTTTCTATAGGTCCTATTACACCTGGAGGTCAGTGGCCATATCTACCTGTGATCACTGAGTAAGGTAAATTCTTCGGATGACGTCACACACAATATAAATCTGATCTCTGTACGTCCTGGTACCAGTTCACTCTAGGATAGGGTGAAGAGTAGGGTGTTTACAATAAATTAATATTTTTTTATATTGTTGGCATCCCTACGAGAGCTCAGCCCCCTAACCACCGAAGGAAAATAAAAAAATATATAAATATCAATATTAAATGCTCCTAAAGATTATTTGGATTTTTTTGGTAACTAAGGACAGACATTGACATTTTTTTTTTTGCGTTTATAGCAAGTTAGTTAAAATTTTAAAAAAACATATCAAGTCTGCTATATATACCACTCTTTAGTTAATCAATAAATGCTGAAGAAAATTTAATACTTTTCTTTTTAAATATCAGCTATATTTTCTTAGAATATAACTACTTTGACTAAATTCAATATGTATATATAAATTAATTAGTTGATATATTAAATTGTATAGCGTCTACAAAATTTCAGAGATTAAAGTCTGTATGAAATTTGTAGGTGTCCCTGATAAGGGGAGGGGGGAGGAGCCTGACGAGATATTGTACATCTCCTTCACCCCCCACCCCGCAAGGCCAGCCTACCCGCGCGCACCTGGCGGCCACTCGCTACAACACGTTCTCGGCCCTCTTACCAAACCTAGTCTCACTGCGAACAGGGGGAGGTTTATTCTTCCGTGTCAGAGTGGGGGGTGGAACGTTATCCCAGCTCACCTTCCACCTGGCTCAAATCGACCTCTGACCTATACTCCCAACACACTCTCTCTCATTGTGTTCCAGTGGAGTTACCCAAGGGAGGGGGTGGCAAGTTGGGAATTCGCCACCCCCTACCCCCCACAAAAACACAATTGTAATAAAAACTTGAATCGTTTATATATATATATATATATATATATATATATATATATATATATATAATAATAGAAAAAATAAAAAAATTTATATATATATATATAT
>CABFWB010001792.1:19585-31673 GCA_902151455.1 Timema bartmani
ATATATATATATATATAATAATAGAAACGATTCAAAAGTTTATATATATATATATATAATTTAATACGCCCATTTCTGGTAGTTGAAATTATTAGAAAACGGCTAAACCCATTTTGATAAATGACCATTCATTTAAAGGTTAGGAGTCCAGGATGTCGGGTAAAAATAGTAGCTTCTAAAGAAAACATGATTTTCCAGCTTTCCCGCTGTGTGCGCAGTGGAACATCTGTAATTATGATATATTTTACTATACAGGGTGATCCAAAAGTCGCGCTACCCTGTTTTTCCAAGGTTATTTCTCACTGAAGAACATGGGAAATTAACATGTTGTTTATATGTATGGCAACATTGTATTGTTTGCCGGATGTTGTGCAGGCCATGTGACCTTGAGACATAAACTAGGTTTAGCCAGTTGAGTTACAGCATTTGAAAGTGTAAGATGAGTTTTTGACGAGCAGAGCGAGTATTCATTTTGGGACATTATTTTAAGGTCAACTCGTACATGGAATGCCAACAATAGTTTGTGCGTAGTTTCCCAGAATCACGCGTGCCGAATAAATCTACAAAATGTCAAATTGATGGCACAAAATATAAGTTTTTTCTTTGGGTTGCGTGACTTTTGAATCATTCTGTATTAAATTTAAGGTATTTAACGTGCACTTTCTGAACCGACTTATTATATCAGCAGACGAAAATATCTACGAGCGAGAGCGAAAGGAACTACCAATTGTGCTGGAAAGGTATTTTCACAAACCTCCCAGGGTTCTTTAACATGCCACAATCGACATGGGACAGATGGCTTTACTTCCACTCCGAAGGAAGTTGTGCTACGGATTGTTATCGCTAAATCAAAAATTGATCAACCGCGGCTGGGTTTAACATATGAACATCGTGTCGGGAAGTGAACACTTAACCTCAAGATCACCGCGATCAACGGCTCCTTTGTACATTCATTCTTTGTTTACATCACCATTGAAACCATCATTTGTTTAGGACTTTATATCGGTAAATAAAATATTCAAGATAAACCTCTTCTATTTGCTTCACTTCTCTAATCACTAATAAACAAGGAGCAAACTGATGGAAAGAATTAAGGGACCTCACCATAACGTCATCATTTGCGCTAGGGTTTTTTTTCTGTTTTTAGAAATCCATGCGAACAATTTGAAATCTCTAATAATTGTAAATGGTTGAAATACAAATATTAATTTTAAAAAAATATCCTAAGCTCGCAACTAAATTAAAGCTGACATATTTCTGGGTGATTTTCAAACAATATTATTCATTAAAAAAAAGCCCACTTATTTACAATATTTTTAAAGCCTTCGTTGCACCGTTACAAAATTTACATAAACTTTAAAATAAAGTTTAAAAATAAATTTAGACTCTCTATTAAGTGTGAGTTTGGATCTAGAGAAGGATTCCACAATTCGTTAAATTTGTTGTAAAGTTTTATTTGGTGTTGATTTGTTTTATAATAATGAAAAGAATGACGTGGCGTTATGATATAATAATTATAAAATTCAACAATACAACGTAAGTAATAGCTTTGTTATCACTACAGCTTAATCTATATTGAAACAAATTGTGTGCTTGCTTGAAAGACGTGTGTGATTTTAATTAATTTATCATAAATTGGAATACAATTAACTAAGTGTGTTCTGGGATATTACTAGAAAACAGATTTAGATGCATCACTCTAAGTAGCACCTGCGCATTTGTTACACCCATCCGTGAATACAGTTGATTATTGTTACTAAAGATATTAACACAATCAAAGGGGTAGTTATAATAAAAATGACACTTATAAAGACTTGGGCAGAATACCTCGTGGCATATTTTATTTTGCACTACGTTAGAATTAACTTAGACACGAATAAGATTCTAAGTGATAGAACTACCCGAGCTTCAAAACACCGAGACATAGCTGCTTGGCGGTCCCGACCATGGCAGGGAAAAGATCATAAATAAATATATTTTAAACAACTCAAGTTAATATTGACTAGCGGTGACTTAGGCTTTACTCACCAGAGACATAACAGTGTCTTAGGCTCTACTCACCAGAGACATAGCAGTGAGTGTCTTAGGCTCTACTCACCAGAGACATAACAGTGTATTAGTCTTTAATCACCAGAGACATAGCAGTGTCTTAGGCTCTACTCACCAGAGACATAACAGTGTATTAGTCTTTAATCACCAGAGACATAACAGTGTCTTAGGCTCTACTCACCAGAGACATAACAGTGTATTAGTCTTTAATCACCAGAGACATAACAGTGTCTTAGGCTCTACTCACCAGAGACATAACAGTGTCTTAGGCTCTACTCACTTGAGACATAACAGTGTCTTAGGCTCTACTCACTTGAGACATAACAGTGTCTTAGGCTCTACTCACCAGATACATAACTGTGTTTTAGGCTATACTTACCAGAGACATAACAGTGTCTTAGGCTCTACTCACTTGAGACATAACAGTGTCTTAGGGTCTACTCACCAGATACATAACTGTGTTTTAGGCTATACTCACCAAAGACATAACAGTGTTTTAGGCTATACTCACCAGAAACATAACAGTGTTTTAGGCTATACTTACCAGAAACATAACAGTGTTTTAGGCTATACTCACCAAAGACATAACAGTGTCTTAGGCTCTACTCACTTGAGACATAGCAGTGTATTAGGCTCTACTCACCAGAGAAATAACAGTGTCTTAGGCTCTACTCACCTGAGACATAGCAGTGTCTTAGGCTCTACTCACTTGAGACATAACAGTGTCTTAGGCTCTACTCACTTGAGACATAACAGTGTCTTAGGCTCTATTCACCTGAGACATAGCAGTGCCTTAGGCTCTACTCACCAGATACATAACAGTGTCTTAGGCTATACTCACCAAAGACATAACAGTGTCTTAGACTCTACTCACCTGGGCCCCCTGAAGACACGATAACTCCCCCCGACCCCTACAAGAGGGGAATTTAAAAACATTGGCACACATTCTAGTCTCCTACGTAACCCATTTCATATTAATAGTAGAAAAAATATACTTAGACAGTACTTAAAAACAGATGTTAAAGCAAATTGTGGATAGTGAATTTTTTTAAATAATGTGAAAATACAAATAAAACATAACTTAAAAATCGATATTTGTCTCGCGGACCTCCCACAGCACTCTTGACGCACCCCCAGGTTGGGAACCTCTGCTTTAGAATAGCCGTAATGACCTAATAATGAATTTTAGACAAGAGTGTGTCAGTGGTTAGGGACCGTAAATGTAATTTTGAGAAAATGTACACACATTTGTGTAGAGGTAGAGTGGTAAACCAATAATAAAATAAAATTCTCAGTTCACCCAGCTGGAAATCAAACCCAGACACCCCTATGTCAGTGATAACCTGACGCCTGGGCCCGGATTTTGAAGACCTAAAAATATGAACAGAAACTCGTAATAAATGCGCAGGACTAAATCAAACACTCATTTTACAAAATCATTAACAATAAACTCTTTCATTCTGCTGAATATAATATTTACTTACAAATATCTGGTTGAGAAGTAATAGCTACCCCTTCCCAACGCAACCCTCTCCAGCCTTTTGCAGTCTCACCAGGAATGTGTATTTTACAACCAGACAAGCAAAGAGGATACAAAGTTCATGTCCTACATTATCTTCTCACTCAGACAACTGTGATACGAAGTTCATGACCTACATTATCTTCTCATTCAGACAACTGTGATACAAAGTTCAAGGCCTACATTATCTTCTCATTCAGCAAATGTGATACAGAGTTCATGGCCTACATTATCTTCTCATTCAGACAACTGTAATACAAAGTTCATGGCCTACATTATCTTCTCATTCAAACAACTGTGATACAAAGTACATAGCCTACATTATCTTCTCATTCAGACAGCTGTGATATAAAGTTCATGGCCTACATTATCTTCTCATTCAGACAACTGTGATACAAAGTTCATGGCCTACATTATCTTCTCATTCAGCATATGTGATACAGAGTTCATGGCCTACATTATATTCTCATTCATACAAATGTGAAACCAAGTTCATGGCCTACATTATCTTCTCATTCAGACAACTGTGATACAAAGCTCATGGCCTACATTATCTTTCCATTCAGACAACTGTGGGCTGGAAACCATTTGTGTTTGAGTATTTATGGATTTACAAAATTTAGATAGTACTGTATTTATAAACATACCAATGCATTGTAAATACCTAAAATATTACCCAAACAAGATGGGAGCCATGAAAATATTATATAAAAATCAAAAATGACTAATTAATTACTTGTAAACATTGTTTCTAAAACCAGAGGATCATAAACATAATTTATGCACAAATGATGTCGGTGACGTTCTTATGACTCTTATACCTGTCTGGATTGCATGGGCCCCTCTGAGAAGGGGGATGGGGTGGTAGAGGATGAAAGTGGGTCTCTAGAGTCAAGCTATGAGGTTACTCCCCCCACCCCTTTCCACCAAGGTTACGCCGTCCAAACGTAAAACACGTCAAGTTCATGTCGTGACCTTTTTTAATTTTCTTCATTCTAGCACCAAGATCTGTATCCGTGGCATTGGGAAGTTTCTTCTGGTTAGGTTGGCACGCGATACTGGGTCGACCAATCAGAGTCACATTGGACCTCGACCTTGGCTCATCGGGACACAACAACTTAACCCCAGGCCGTCCGGTGAGAGAAAACAGGTCACGAATGCTCTGTAACCTGACCGGGGCCCTTAGAACAGACGCTCTAACCACTGAGCTAAAGTAACCAGTGTCCTAAACGTGAGACTAGTTTTGTTTGGTCTGTGGTGGATAAGGAGGTCAGGGCTCGAGTCTCAGTCAGGTGTACTGAGAGGGGGGGTTTCTCCTCAATGGGTTTTACACTCTACCTCCATGAAAATGTGGATAAACTTCATCTATATTAAACCTTTTTTCTTCTCTAACACGTTAGAATAATTAGTACATTTACATATAAGACAAATGGGTAGTATGACGTGGTGATAAAAAAACTAGAAGGTAATCTTTACTAAACGATTTCTATAACCACCTCCACGCAAATGCAGGTACATCAGTTAAGTCGGTTTCTGAGATCATCTAACTATCTTGATTTAAAACGAATGAATATGAGAATTCAAAACCGCAACTCATTTAATTTAGCTATCCCGCGAGCCTAGTTGAACACACCGATGGGCCGTATTTGGCCCTCGGACCGTAGTTTGTTTTGTAGTTTTGTGCTTACTTCACACCCCTAACATTACCACTAGGTGTGTTGCACACCACAAACACTACCCATAGATTTGCTCAATTCTCATTCGGTGTGTTATTGCTGAGATGCTCCAGGAAAACAAGATCAACTGCTTACATTCATTTTACAATCTTATGATTTATTAAAGAGCAGTCTGAGATCTACATGTCTCTTGAGCTTGGTCTTGATGTCAAGAAAAGTAAAGGAAGTTTGCTTTGTGCAGTTGTCAGTCTGTCTGTCTGTCCCTCTGTATTTATTGTACGTAAACACTCCACAAGTCGCTACGGATTGACCCTAATATTTTTTATACTCACTTCGTCTATCAATTTAAAAAATAATATATTAAATAATTTCATTATAATGTTTTGGTGATTTTATTTCAAAATTACTATTTTGACTTTTTATGTCATTCATTTCAAACTAAAAATACTAGTTTGATCTTTTTTTGTTGGCTAGTTCACAAAATATTCCACTGAGACATACTTATTGGGTAAAACATTGTTTTACCTTAAAAGGTATTCTCAAATTATTTTGAAATTTGTTGTAAATCGGATTATATATATATAAAAGCAACATATGGTGTCCAATTTTGGTTTTGCCAGTTAGGTATTTATTTATTGTATGCTGTGGACTGCGATGTGAAAGTGTGCTACAGGTCTACGCTGTGCCTCTCCTTTGCAATCAGTGCAAGAAGCCGCCACTGATTCAATCAACGTGCATTATCCCCAGCACTTTCACACCTCTTCACTCCAATGTTGGGGTAAGGAGGTGGGGGTGTTTGCACCAAACTATACCCCAGTCACTGTAAGATCAAATACAACAAACTATACCCCAGTCACTGTAAGATCAAATACAACAAACTATACTCAGGTCACTGTAAGATCGAATACAACAAACTATACTCTGGTCACTGTAAGATAAAATACAACAAACTATACTCAGGTCACTGTAAGATAAAATACAACAAACTATACCCTGGTCACTGTAAGATAAAATACAACAAACTATACTCAGGTCACTGTAAGATAAAATACTACAAACTATACTCAGGTCACTGTAAGATCAAAGACAACAAACTATACTCAGGTCACTGTAAGATCAAAGACAACAAACTGTAACCCGATCATTGTAAGGTAAAATATAACAAACTACGACAGTTGAGTTGGAACCAACAGGAAAATTGATTTGATTTGAAGTTGACCGGATATTAATTCGAAAACTCGACTCTATAAAATGTGAAATGTATCCTGAAACAGTTTGGTGTTACCGTGATTAGAATACACCCTGAATCTCCCAGCGTCACTAGCGCCGCCCTAGAGGACATAACGTAAACTATCAGCGGCCTAATGTTTTACAAGCCTTTGTTACTAAACGATCAGATTAATATTAGTGCCGTTAAAAGGAAATTAGCGTCCATCACCAATATTATCCTGTAGATTAAAAGTAAACTGTTTTAGGTACAGTCACGTGCATAAGTATCCCATCAGGGCCTTACACTAGATATCATATTCTGAAATTTGAAGAATGATACCTTGATAGCTCAGTGGTTAGAGCATTGGCGTACTAAGCCAAAGGTCCCGGGTTCAATTCCCGTGTCCAGGTGTCATTTTTCAATTTTCAGAATATGATATCTAGATGGCGTATTCCTCACTAAAAGCATAAATAATAGCTTTGGCTATTTAATTCTTAATATGCAATCCCGTACAGTTATAATAATGGTACAAATGGCAGCAATATGCCAACTACCGAGTTGAAGATGGCTGCGTTATCTGATAGCTCGTGATAATAATATAATCACACATTTGTAGCCGACAATTTCCGCTAAGTCCATCATAGACTCTGCCTTAAAACACGAGTGAAGAATGACCCTGAGCACGGGACAAATCCTGGATAGCTCTGTGGTTAAAGCATTGGCGTACTAACCCATAGGTACCGGGGTTCGATTCCCGTGTCCAGGTGTCATTTTTCAATTTTCAGAATATGATATCTATATGGCGTAATCCTCACTAAAAGCATAAATAATAGCTTTGACTATTTAATTCTTATTTTTATCTCACTTGCTACTAACGGCCTAATTTAATTGTTAAGATCATAAACCATACTTATATGTATATATATATATAAAACTGATATGTTAAAATACTTGAATATTATCAAAGTAGGTCTTTACAAATAAGAATCCCCATTAGCGTGGAGAGAGGATGAGAAAACCACAACAATAAATTGCTTGTTAAAACCACCCTCAGTTCACTCAGCCAAGATTCGGAGCCTCCTCGTCAACAACTATCGAGAGGTATCAGCTAATCACGCGCTCGCCAGTCTGGCCACCCAGTCTGGCCGAACTCTTAGAAGGTATTTATTGTATTAGTTTTATAGTGTCCACACCCCACCTCACCCCGTGGTAAAATCTGTTAGGAATGGCTTAGTGGATTGGGTTGAGCATCTATATATAATTGTTGGATTCGCAAATAGTAATTTATTTGAGGTTTAGATGGATACTAACTAAGTTTGTCATAGCTACCAATAATTAGTTTTCAATTAGGCACAGCGATAATAATTGAAGAATACAGGGGAAAAGGGGGAAGTCTAATTTTCCCCTCAAAAGAGATAGTGCTGCCATCTGTTAGACGATCATGAACCTTTATAAAGCACCTTAGATTATGGCTAAAAGAGGTCTCTGACATATTTACATTTACTAAAAAAATATTTGCTGGGGTCCTTATGGGGAAAATGGGTGTAATGTGTCTTTCCCCATATTTACCCCGTACCCTTCAATTACTATGTTGGTGCGTGACTGCTGATAAAAGCGAGTTTGGTTGCGTCAGGCTTGAATACTTTTAGCAAGACAAAATATGCCAAGCCATGACAATAACAATTATAATAAATTGACTCGCTGTCAGATTTGGCTGGACTTAGGATGACACAACTAAATATGCAAGATCTTCTTTTCACATTTAATTATTTGCAATATCATGTACTCTTCGGTTAGCCTGTAAGGTAGCACGCTTACCTTATGTAGTTCCACTATGGTGTAGCTTATAAGATAAGGCCATAGAATAGTCAGTCAAGGTAAGACTGCTATCTTACCTCTATGGTGTAGCTTTTAAGATAGAGTCATAGTATAATAATCTGTCAAGGTAAAACTGATATCTTACCACTATGGTACAGCTTATAGGATGGGACTATAATGTAATAATCTCCTTCTCCTTGGAATCTCATCTCTAATAGCCATTATTTGTTTAGATTATATTTTCAGTGTATCATCAATAATTTAATAAAAATAATTTTAAGGTGGTTAATTTACTCTTCAACCTCCTACACGTCCCCCAACCCACTAATTGATGTATACAGGGTGTTCGGAAACTCATAGCCCAAACAGCACATATAGCTTGTTCGAGCCAAAATTAATATAAATTCCCAATACACTTACATCAGGAAAACTATGCTAATACTATTAAATTGTGTCCATAGTTTCAGCGTACAGCACCGGGAGAGCAAAGCTGTTCAAGAATGCGAGTACAACAAGTTGCATAGGAGTTAGGCACGTGGCACTACACACCTCGACATCTTGGAGCACGGCAGCATAACCTACCACAATTAATAGTAAACAACACACCAGTCCATCTAGAAATGGGAACACGTTCTGAGGGTCATAATTAACAGTCCTACAACACGGAAAGTGCTTGCCATTATTACATGTGCAGTGCGGTGCGCCTAACTCCTATGCAACTTGTTGTACACGCATGCTTGAACAGCTTTGCTCTCCCGGCGCTGTACGCTGAAACTATGGACACAATTTAATGGTATTAGCATAGTTTTCCTGATGTAAGTTTATTGGGAAATTATATTAATTTTGGTTTGAACAAGATATATGTTCAATTTCGACGTTGAGTTTCCAAGCACCCTGTATATTCGTAGTAGGCTCTAGGTACCCTGCTGTCCCCCCATCCAATGTCTCAATGTTGTCTCTGTTGTCTCCCAACCCAATGTCTTAATGTTCTCTCTCAACTCAATGTCGTCTCTGTTGTCTCCCAACCCAATGTCTCAATGCTGTCTCTGTTGTCTCCCAACCCAATGTCTCAATGCTGTCTCTGTTGTCTCCCAAGCCAATGTCTCAATGCTGTCTCTGTTGTCTCCAGATCCTGAGTATCAGGCCCATGACAGTGGTGAGTGTGGACGCCGGGAAGGAGCTTGAGACGGACTGGAGCAATAGCGAGTTCATCATGGAGTGTCTATCTTGGCACAACGTGTACAGACAGAGACACAACTCTCCTCCTCTCACTCTCTGTCCCAAGGTCAGTCTCTCCCCTATCACGGGAACGCCGTGAGATAGATCCTGATGCTACTTATCGTACAGCACTGTTAAGAAGGTTGCATATATACTAATATAGGAGCTCTCGGTCCAATTTAACATTCTTAGAAGCTTACATAACGCCGTGAGATAGATCCTGATGCTACTTAATTGTACAGGACTGTTAAGCAGGTTGCATACAAACTGATATAGGAGCTCTTGAACCAATTTTACATTCTAGAAGGTTACATAGCGCCGTGAGATAGATCCTGATGCTACTTATTGTACAGGACTATTAAGCAGGTTGCATACAGACTGATATAGGAGCTCTTCAACCAATTTTACATTCTAGATTCTAGAAGGTTACATAGCGCCGTGAGTTAGATCTTGATGCTACCTATCGTACAGAACTGTTAAGCAGGCTGCATACAGACTAATATAGGAGCTCTTGGACCAATTTAACATTCTTAGAAGCTTACATAACGCCGTGAGATAGATTCTGATGCTACTTATTGTACAGGACTGTTAAGCAGGCTGCATACAGACTAATATAGGAGCTCTTGGTCCAATTTAACATTCTTAGAAGCTTACATAACGCCGTGACATAGATCCTGATGCTACTTATTGTACGGGACTGTTAAGCAGATTGCATACAGCCTAATATAGGAGCTCTTGGACCAATTTAACATTCTTAGGGCCGGTTTTATGACTCCTGGATAATTATTGATCTGGTAGATAAATATTTATATCTGGTGGATAAGTTAAAAGTGCGTCTTAGGACTGCAAGATAGCATTTATCTGCCAGATAAAATGTATTCATCCATCACATTTTTATCGGGAGGTTTAAGTACCTGATAACTTTTATCTGAAAGTTAAAATGGTTGTTGCCATAGTGACGCGTTGTTTTTCTTGATGTTTCGCCTATCAGAATCTGTTTTTAGGTTGAAATCTTGGTTCACGTGTTTAGTAAGCACAGACGCGGGCTCCAACTATATAGAGTTAGGACATTTAATTCACACTTTTATAAAAACTGACAAGCTATTTGTAGAGTTATATTTATATAAGAACAAATTATCAAAATATGAGTACAATAAATGATTTTTTTTAAACGTTTGTACCCAACTATTGCTCACATTTTGGCAGACATCGAAATTAGTACTCACACAACATCTTTTAGCTTCTGCGCCCACGTGACACCATCTGTTTCCTGGTACTCGTTTAGCCGCCATTATTTAACAAATGTTGTATGTTCTCGCCACTCACTAGGTTGTAGTGGTACCGTCTGGGCTTATACGCATGCGCACACCATTAAAAATAGTACCAACATTGCTTTTTCTACGTAAAAATATATTCATCCTACAGATAGCTATCCAGAGAAGCTTACATAACGCCGTGAGATAGATTCTGATGCTACTTATTGTACAGGAATGTTAAGCAGGTTGCATACAGGCTGATATAGGAGCTCTTGGACCCATTTAACATACTTAGAAGCTTACATAGCGCCGTGAGATAGATCTTGATATTACTTATTGTACGGGACTGTTAAGCAGGTTGCATAAAGGCTGATATATGAGCTCTTGGACCCATTTATCATTCTTAGAAGCTTACATACCATTGTGAGATAGATCTTAATGCTACTTATTGTACAGGACTGTTAAGCAGGTTACATACAGGCTGATATAGGAGCTCTTGGACCAATTTAACATTCTTAGAAGCTTACATAGCGCCGTGTGATGGATCTTAATGCTACTTATCGTACAGGACTGTAAACCTAATATGCTCAGAAAGTGGCATACCTGCTTCTGACATATAACCTTGATTACACGAGATAACATAAAATATAATAAAAACTAATCATCAAAGTATTCCTTCTTTACGAGTTTTTGAATGAACACAAAGAACTGATGAGCTCGTTCGTACATGATTGTCTTGGAATTGTTAAAAATATATTATTTGAATGCAAGAAGACTAGACAGAGCCTCGAAATTTTGAATCTGAATCTTGTTAGAATTCCATTTGGAAATTCCTAGTATTTATATTTGAAAGATTCGTATCCGATTCAAAATCTCAAATCCAAGTGGATCCTGGATTTGATGTAACTTAATTTGAATCTTAAATCTAAACATTTAAATGATTTAACTTTTTAAAGTAGTTAAAATAGATGCATTATTTAACTTGGTACATTTACTCGTGAATCTCGTAATGTATAAAATATAATCATTATGTGGACACGGTTTATTGACCTGATTGGACTAAAATATATACAACGTGTTTCTAAAACATTGCATCAAACTTTGGCAGGATACTCCTTGGGTGAAATTAGAATAATTCTCATAAGCAACCTAGGGTCCATCTTCAATATTAAGGGCGGTATACACCCCTAAAGACAGAGCTAAAAACGACTGTTGTGTGAAATATTATGAAAACTGCTTAGGGTATTACAACGAATCTTTGTATACTACTTATTGAAACCTTGATCATTAATAAACTAAATGTGCTGTTACCGTTACCCACCCCCATCATGTAAAAAAGGGG
>CABFWB010001792.1:33345-72266 GCA_902151455.1 Timema bartmani
TCTGATCTCAAACTTGTGTGATTATCTCAGAAACGGGGAAAGCTAGACAGTTTCTCCAAGACACCTTTTTTGTTAATTTTGATTCCCTGTTTTGTAATCTTAAGTAAAAATTGGTAATACTTACTCTGACATATTTTATTTTAGAAAAAATGTGTTACAACCCCCCCTTTTTTACATAATGGGGGTGGGTAACGGTAACAGCACATTTAGTTTATTAATGATCAAGGTTTCAATAAGTAGTATACAAAGATTCGTTGTAGTACCCTAAGCAGTTTTCATAATATTTCACACAACAGTCGTTTTTAGCTCTGTCTTTAGGGGTGTATACCGCCCTTAATATTGAAGATGGACCCTAGGTTGCTTATGAGAATTATTCTAATTTCACCCAAGGAGTATCCTGCCAAAGTTTGATGCAATGTTTTAGAAACACGTTGTATACTGTAATGTATATAATTTAGCCTTTCATTTGATTCAGATTCGAAATTAATAATCTACGATTCGTACAGGCTTAATTGTATAATTATATTATGTAATAACCAGGGTGTCTACCACTACTGGAAATACTGGAAATATACTTGATTTTATTTTTGTTACTGGAAATACTGGAATATACTGGAATTTTGAATCAGATACTGGAAAAATATTCAACCTTTTTACATTGAGTGAAATGTTGGATTAAGCGTTTTGAGACCCCTGATATTATTTGGACTACTGATAGCTCTATTATGACCACCCCTCAATTACTTCACCTCTGGTCTATCTTGTTTGCCACACAATTAGTTGACCTTGCAGTGGGGATGTTTGCCTCATTTGCTGACCTTTCTATTCTCAGTCTCCACACTAAGCCCTCCCTCCCCCTTACATACTAGAGAAAGAAACACATAACTGTTTTGACTACACTAGCAGCCAACATCCCCGTTACCCCCCTCCCAAACTTTTTCCCAGCAGTAACCATTATGAGTGATGAGTCACTAGTAACTGCTCAAGTTCAAACTATTAGTGTACCTGCCTGACCTTGACATTCCAATGGAACAGTACAGTATTTGTTGTGTTCTTCACTTCATCCCCCCTCTCTCTTGCTCCCCCCTCCTCTATCCATCCAAAAGAAAAACTACCTTCCTAAGCTTGGTCTGGTGTGAGTATTCTGCAGATCCCACTTGTTTATCTTGTGACCATTGTGTTTAAGAAGAAATGAATAAACTCAGAGGTACTATCTCTTTTAAAGATGATTGGTTGGACAGTACAGTGTTTAAATATTGGCTGTAGTTAATAAAAGTGGATTGTGATAAAAGTAAAAGGCCATTGTTCTTTGTGTAAAACTAACTATGATATAAGTAACATGAGAATATCTTCAATCCGATCTCATGTCAATGGAAAGACGCAAGTTGACAGAGTGAAAGCTGCTAATGGGAGCAAAAAAATATTGGACTTGGTCCCTGCAGCCAAAAATGCAGTGTCAACTGTAGGCCTACATGAAGATGTACATTTTAGTGCTAATGACCATGAAGTAGTTTTAAAACCTGAAACTAGACCTAGTTGCTCTATTCAGAGCTTCCTTGTCAAAGATGAAGTTTCTCGTGCTGAAATATTGTGGGCTATTAATCAAGTGATGACACATTCTTTTTCTAGAAGTTTTTCTGCTTGTAGTGATCTTTTTAAAGTAATGTTTTCCGATAGTGATATTGCCCAGACATTTCAAATGCATAAATATAAATTTAGATTTGTCATCTTGTATGGACTAGGTCCATTTTTCAAAAATGATCTTGCGAATATGGTCAAACAATGCTCATTTTATTGTATTTCATTTGATAAGAGCATAAATACTGTGGCTCAGAAGACCCAGATGGATGTTATTGTTCGCTTCTGGAGTGAAAATTAAAGTCATACAAGATATTTTAACATCTTGCTTTTTAGGTCATGCAACAGCTCAAGATATATTAATGAACTTTATATCTGCACTAAAAGACGAGGGCTTGGATCTTTAAAAAAATTATTCAAGTTTCCATGGATGGACCAAATGTAAACCTCAAATTTTTAAGTGATCTCAAAAGTTACTTGAAGGAAGATTCTCCACAAGATCCTGAGTTACTGGAATTTGGAACTTGTTCTTTACACATTGTCCATGGTGCTTACAAAGCAGCACATGCTAGCTCTAGTTGGACTATCAACCCATCTTTGCGCTCACCATATTATTTATTTAAAGATTTTCCAATAAGATGTGTAGACTATCAAATAATAACAGGATCATCTCTTTTCCTGATGAAGTTTTGTTCTATTAGATGGGTAGAAAACTAAAGGGTGTTAGCGAGAACAATGTCAATGCTTCTGTGTTTCAAACAATATTTTTATTCTAACAAGCATCCTCCAAAATCTTATAATTTTCAAACATTAAGCAATTTTGTGAAGGGTGAACTTCTGACATCAAAGTTGGGATTCATACGGTCAGTTTCATTTGTGTTGGAGAAATTTCTCACCAAATATCAGAGCAATCAACCTCTATTGTCATTTATGTTTGCAGATCTAAATAAACTACTTGAGCATTTGATGAACAAAATGGTAAAATGTGATCCAAGATGAAATCACTCCCTACTGTAAATATTGGGTTAGCAGCATTAGCAGCTTTGAAAGGAATTAAAGACATCAAGATACTTCAGTTCAGAGGAGATTGTCAAAAATTCCTAGTTGAACATTGCAACAAACTTTTACATAAGTGTCCTCTCTCCTACAAAATGGTCAAGGGTGCTAGTTGTCTCTCTCCCACAGTCATGCTCAATCCATCTGTTAGGACCTATAGGATAACTTCTGCATTATAAGTCCTACCAGACAAGAAACAACTATCTAGCGTTCAAGCTGATGTTGTAAAAAGAGACTACTTGGACTTTGTATCAAAGCAAGAAGTTATTGACTTCCTTAGACAATTCTTTTCAAATGGTGACCAGCTTGATAAGTTCTTCATGAATATTTTTTCTAGAGTAAATGCATCCCAGGAACTAAAATATTTCACTAATAAAAAAAATCTTGTTCTCTTCCATAGCAATACAGCCGCTGAGCGAAGTTTTTCTGTGAATAAAGAATGTCTGGTTGAAAACCTACATGAGGACAGCCTTATTGCTCAACGTGTAACTTATGATGCAGTCACTGCACCCGGGGGACTTTTAAATATGACGATTTCAAAAAAGATTATTCATGCTGTGAGAAATTCATCAGGAAAAAATCGAAGTAGACCTAAGTCAAAAAAGAAAAACAGCATCTGAAGAAATAAGAAAATTCGAAGTGAAAAGAACAGTTTTGCAGAAAGCAAAGGAAGAGGCAGAAGTGTTAGAACATGAAATGCAAAAATGGAAAAAGTTTTGTGGTTGAATGAATTTTTATTTTTATTTATATCCTAAAAATTTGTTTGTTTGTTTTATCATCTTAATTTTTAATAATGTTAGGTAACGGCAATTATCTTTGTTTCCAAGTAATTTTTTAACATAATATTTGTTGGTTATTTTTCATTGAAGATTCTGTATCTTTATTACTATATACATATTTATCAAACAAATTCACTATCAAAAATATAACTTGTAAAAGTATCGACTGTCAAGAGGTAGTGGGGATAATTTAGTTTTTGTGGTAGAGTAAACTCCCTGACTGTAATCATTCTTTGAAGTTGTGCCACCAAGGCTGATTACATGTACCTATAAAGTTCTACGAGTGAGGTGAAAATATGACCTATCAGTTTTGCCAGGAGGGGTATTTTTACATACCTTCCAGGGTTCTTTACATGCCACATGGAACCGACTGCTTTACTTCCCCTCCGAAGGATGTCGAGCTATGATTTTTTCTCGCTCAAGAAAAAGCCTTCGACCTCTGTTGGGCTCGAACCCACGAACATCGTGTCCTGAGGCGAGCACTTTACCCCAAGACCACCGAGGTCGATGATGGTATAGGTCATTAAAAATGTTGTGTGTGTGTGTTTGTATGCACGTGTATTAAAGATGGGTCGGATCCACCTTTTATCAAATCTGAAACTTCATTTTTTCATCAAATCCCTAATTAAAATTTGAATTTTAGAAAATATTGTAAGCATAAGTGTTTAACTTTCCCAATAGTTAGGATTTTTTCCTTAGCTTCTGATTTTGTTTACATTAAATGGTAAATTAATGATCTGGGGTTTGGCTGTTAGATTTTCCTATCATTATTTTGGTTTTAACCATAAGAAACTATATAACTATTTGAATACCTTTAAAAAAAATAACTCAAACTTAGTACCTATTTAAAAAAAATTATGATTTGAGTCTTGAATCCATGAATATTCCTTGTAGGTTTTAGGGTCCCATCCTTAGTTTATACTAGAATATATGCGTCATTACACTTGATTCTTGATGTAAAAATGTGTAACTATGACAGACCTAGGCCTACCCTAACGTTATATCTATCATTTTATGATCTTGAAATAAGGATTTTCTGTCTCTGAGTACCTTTTATATATACCGGATTTCTTAAAAAAAACTGTACTGGAAATATACTGGAATTTCAAAACTATAGTCAGGTAGAGAGAGAGAGAGAGAGAAACACCCTGATAACTTGCAGCATCCATACATAATCCATTTACAGATCCAAAGTACGGCACATAGAATGTACAATCACGATCAGGGAGGTATAATACCAGAGGAGGTGGCGGAAACAATCTGTCAACTGCAATCCTCGTCAAACTCTCTCTGCCAAGCAATAACAGAGTTGGAAAGAGTGGAGGGGGGACTTGGTCTGAGTTTGTTGAACCCTACCACCAGTCAATTTCAATCCTAGCCCCCCCACCCCCTCCTTACCCCAATCCTGAGACCAGTGGCTGCTTTCTAGAGCCCCCATGAAGCTGACAACAGCAGTTTGCAAGCAAGTTCTTTCAGATGAGTGGCCCGCACGTCACTCTCCGGGGGAAGGGGGATTACTCGCCTTCTCTTCTTCTTCGTGGATTTAATAAAGTACAGTCGGGGTCACGGTAAAATTGGTCAAACACGCGATATCTTCGTATGGTTGCATCCGTTCTTTTTTGCTAAATGAAATCGTGCATTTTATTTAATAATGATTTTTCATAAAGTTTATTGTAGCTTAGAACATTTTTTTTAAATTGTCACTGCTCTCTTGATTTTAAAGTGTTTATTTTATATTTAAAGAATCTATTCAACGTGCTTTTCCTGAACCGACTGATTTCTCATCCCACGACTTATAAACTAGCTTAGTACTTAGAACAAACACAACACCCAGCCCCCTTAACCCGCGGCCGTTAAAACTCACATTTCCACCCACAATACAATATCTACAGTGAACCCAGGAATCAAACCCGGGACCCTTAGCTCGGAAGGCAGACGCAGACACGTTACTGACTCAGATTCACTCAGATACAGACTCAAAAGCTACATCTGAAGATCACATGATTTGACGTATGAATACATGAAGATGGGTATGATAAGGCTGTGGATAGGGCCGTCCGTGATATATTTAGATCAGTTTCAAGTTTTCCACCTGGATACGGGAATCTAAGGGAAGGGCTGGGTTCGATTATCGTGGTACATTTTAAAACTAATTGAAATAACATAAATATACATTATGACAGTAGTTTCAGTAGCTCTTTTAACGGTAGGACATGACAGTAGTTTCAGTAGCTCTTTTAACTGTAGGACATGACAGTAGTTTTAGTAACTCTTGTAACTGTAGGAAACTTGTTGCTACAGAGTTTCTACTGTGCTGTATTACACTGTTTGTCAAACTGTGGTACACACACCACCAGTTGTACGTGGTATATACTCTTTCAGCCTTTATATCCATCCCTCTGTCCCAGCTTTTTTTTCATCTTAACACTTTAGTCTTTAGAACAGTCGGTCAGAAATTCCTAAACACCAGGAACCAAGTGGGCTTATTACGTTCCTGGTTGTAACTGTCCAACAGTAGGAGAACAAACAGGGGAGGAGGAAAATACAATTGACAATACAATGTGTGTTATATTAAAATACATAATTATATTCCCAATTATCCATTCTACGCTCCTATAACAGTTACCTTTCGTTTTCCGGACATTTATCTCTTAATTACTAACAGAAATATGTGGATTGTTGTACTTTTCAGAGGGAAAATTTCAACTTTTAAATTATGTTTACAAGACTAAATACAGGTTGTTCGGAAACTCATAACCCAAACTCCACATATAGTTTGTTTGAGCCAAAAGTAATACAAAATCCCTGTACACTTACATCAGGAAAACTATACTAATAACATTAAATTGTGCTCAAAGTTCTGGCTACAATGCCGGGAGAGCACAGCTGTTCAAACATGCGTGTACAAAAGGTTGCATAGGAGTTATGTGAGCGGAATTACACACCTCAACTCTTGGAGCACGGCAGCAGAACATACCACAATTAATAGTAAACAACACATCCGTCCATCTAGAAATGGGAATACGTTCTGAGGGTTATCATTAACGGTCCTACAACACAGAAAGTGCTTGCCACTATTACATGTGCAGTGCCTCGCGCCTAACTTCTATGCAATTTGTTGTACATGCATGCTTGAACAGCTTTGCTCTCTCAGTGCTATACGCCGAAACTTTTAACACAATTTAATGTTATTAACATAGCTTTCCGGATGTAAGTGTACAGGGATTTTGTATTACTTTTGGCTCAAACAAACTATATGTGCAGTTTGGGCTATGAGTTTCGGAACACCCTTTATATATAGAGTAATAGAATATAGTTCTGTGTTTATTCTAGTAAACAACAAACTCGTGTACTTTAAAGGTTTTGTCAATATTTAACCTAAGCGCAACATTTGGCTACCTGAGCGGCCTCCTTAATATTTGCACCCCGAGTTAGCGTTTGTACTTTACCAAGTACCACAAGGAACTTGTCTCCTATTCTTGTGAATAGCTTGACGGAGTGTGTGGTCGACGGAACTAAGCTAAAAACAATTATAGTTCCACATGTATCTTGTTCCAGCTGTGCGCGCATGCGCAAGAGTGGGCCAATCACCTGGCGCATATCAACACGTTCTACTACCGCAACGACCGGAACATCGGCCAGAACATGTTCTGCAGGAACAGCAACACGGTGGAGAACGAAGTGACAGGTGATTCCCGTCTCTTAGAGGAGGTGCACTCATATTTGCATGAAGGGAAATTGGAAAGCTATTTTGGAAAAATCACCCTCAGTACACCCAACCGAGATTCGAACCTCAATATACCCGCTATCGGCGGTCTAGTCTACTGCAAGAGTAGGGCGTCAGACCATTCGTCTGCCGAAGTGGGTCATTATATTACAAACACTATTTTATTAAGATCGCAACTTGATGTAATAATATTTTTAGAAACACATTCACACTGAAATTGTGTCGCTCTATGAAGGGGTTAAAAGATTTCAGCACAAAGCGATGGGTTATTCGGTTGAGTTATATTTCAGTAAGATCATCTTGAGACATATTCGTTTTTAGTTTATTATTCTTATAACGTAATCGAACTCTTGCCCCTGCACATAAATCAACCACGACTCAACTTTGTCTGAAGAGGTATGGAGAGAGACTTGTTGACCTTGAGAATTGAGATTAGTATTCCAAACTAGGGCAACTCTGTTAAAAGAGATTCGTATTGAGTATTAATTATTATTAGGTGTTCTGTCTTACGACAGGTACATTCCTTTTGTTAATCAACGTAGACAACCAATGTCTCTGGTCCTCTGCCTCCTCCTTCAGCTCCCAGTATTTTCTTCTTTCCTTCACGTCATCTAGTATTTGAATCCTCCTCCTTCCTAAGCTCCTCTTTCCCTCAACCTTTTAGTATTAAACGTGAGTATTAATTGGAAGAAATATATTATTTTGAATATTGTTATATTAAAATTTTAATGAAAATATAAAAAAAAAATATAAAAATAAGATATCTGACTTCTCTCTGGCCAAGCAAACTCCCTGTTTTCCAGTTTTCTGGACACCCTGTTTTAGTTTGTGGTTTATTACGATTGCTGAGCATTTACCTTGTAGTGAACTCCGAATCATCTACCATTGCTCTGTCCGAAGATAACCCCTTGATGATATTTGAACCAGAGGGTGATCATTGGGTGAACTTAGGCACCTCTTGGCCACGGCCGAGGATAGTGCGAGGTAATCACAAGCTAAAACACCGTAACACAGTACTAGACATACTTTCAAGGTGTCATACGGCAAGCCGTGTGTTTCCGGATGACGTCACGACAGCTGTTTGATGACCCAATGTTGGCTGATGGACGCTCTCTGAGGCGGTCCTATGTCTCTGATGGTGTGTGGTTTTCGTGACTGTGTCAGAGTGTGCTTGTGTGCTTTTGACAGGTCAGGAGGTCGCCTCGTATTGGTACAGCGCTGTCCGACAGTACAATTACAAGGAGCCAGATGTGCTGCACGCCAACGTGAATGCAGGTACGTCTCACTTCAGATTAGCAACTTAGCGATCTCAAACATGGCAGGTCCTTACCTTGTTTAGTCAATGGAGACTGTCAGACAGTATTCAAGTAGTCTCTGGAGACTGTCAAACAGTATTCAAGTAGTCTCTGGAGACTGTCAGACAGTATTCAAGTAGTCTCTGGAGACTGTCAGACAGTATTCAAGTAGTCTCTTGAGACTGTCAGACAGTATCCAAGTAGTTTCTGGAGACTGTCAAACAGTATTCAAGTAGTCTCTGGAGACTGTCAGACAGTATTCAAGTAGTCTCTGGAGACTGTCAAACAGTATTCAAGTAGTCTCTGGAGACTGTCAGACAGTATTCAAGTAGTCTCTGGAGACTGTCAGACAGTATTCAAGTAGTCTCTGGAGAATGTCAGACAGTATTCAAGTAGTACCTGGAGACTGTCAGACAGTATCCAAGTAGTCGCATCTGTTCAGCCTCTGTTCCTCCCCAGGCCACTTCACGCAGCTGGTATGGTCCTCCACCAGTCAGTTTGGTGCCGGGAAGGCCCGCAGCAGGTCCGGCAAGGTGCTGGTCGTGGCCCACTACCGCCCCCCGGGCAACATCTCCGGACAGTTCCAACAGAACGTGCGGCCCCCCCAGCAGGACTCTGACGCCGAGATGACGAGCGAGTCAGGCAGTGAGTCTAGCACCTCCCGCAGCGCGGACTACGGCACGTAGCGGGCCCCCAGGGGGCTCCTCCTAGTGATCCTTCTCAGGTGCTGTTCTCGAGGGGAATAGGTCACCGAGTCACCAATCGGGTCTGTACCAAGAACACGGTCTTATAGACAAAGAGCCTGAAATGAAAAGTAAGTTTATAAAAACGTTAAGTTTCATTTTTTACACCTAATGTAAATTTTTGAAACCGCCATCTTGGTGTTTTATGGCAGATTTGATTGGTTTTGCGGTGGAATATTGCTGAAACACTCATTCAGGTGTTTTATGATAGAATGCTGATCACGGATTGTTGCCAGATGTAGAAATGCTTGACAAGACTGTACCAACAATCTGTCCCCTCTCGTTCAGAGCTAACGCACACATATTCGCTCACCACATTATTGTGTGCGTGGTTAGTTGAATGACAAGTGAAGGCAAGGGAACAGTCTACTAAGTACAATCCTGTCAAGCATCGCTTGCCCTGGAAACAACCCACGAACGATTACCGACGGTAAATTAGGTTTAGAAAAATATGTCTTCGGGACATAAACTTGGGGCCTATGGCTTTGGCCAAGTTGTCGGCGCACCGAGGCTTTGGCTTGCGTTCAACTTTGTGTACAGTTTACTCGAGTCGTGTTACGATAAACCTACATGTTCATCTACCCCTGTTGTTTGACAACAGTTGTAACTTGCCCTCAGCTACGCAGATAAGGTTTGTAATATCTTGCAGTAAAACAAAGTTATCTTTCAGGATGATTTGATTGATTTCTACTCTTTTATGTATTATTTCATACAAGTAATTCTACTTCCCTCTTTAGTTTAATAAATTAATTACAGTTGTACAGCTTAAAAATAGCTCTATCATAATTTGCCAGCAGTGTCTTAGCACACAAACAATATCAGTTCAATAGGAGATAAGTGTAATGCCCTATAGGGGTTTCTGCAGCCGAGTGTTTGTACATTATGGCGAAAAGAGGCACTATTAAAAGTGCTACGCAGAAAGTGTAAACAACTTTAAGTGTATTTCACCAGTTAGTGTCAGATCCAATGGCGTAACTATGGCCTACTATGCATTTCACAACGACAAACTGATTTGTTTTACGAGGTTTATTTTACATGGCTACAACTCGCTTTAGGCACTTAACCATTAAATTTTTATCGCAAAATTTTCACAAGTGTGTAAATAAATATACGCTATAAATAGTTGTTCAATGATTTCAAATCATTACAGCTCACCAGTTATAAGGGATGAACCTTGATATTTTTTTGCTTTGTGTACCATATTGTTAAGGTGAAGTAATTAATATACGGGGCTGCAATTTAATATTACTACACATTAATGTGAGGTGTACTCAATGGAATATTTGTTATTTAATATTATTAATATATATATGGTACACAAAAAACACTAAATATCAAGTTTAACCCCTTATAATTGGTGAACTGTAATGATTTGATGACTAAATCACAATTTATAGCGTATATTTACACACTTGTTAGAATAGCGCAGTCAAATGACCTTAAACCACTCTTCACTTCAGCTTTAGACAGTGATCGGTAACAAGTTCTGTGTCTTAGGTCCCCCCATCACTAGCAAACCAGACCGACACCTCTGTCCCCTTGTCCATTGGTGGGTATTTGAAAACTTGCTCCTCCCCCCCTCCATTTCACAAGGTTACAACTCGTTGATGGGTTGAACTGAAGTTCAGTCACATCTGTGTAAATAGCTCAACTTGGAAACAGCGAACAAGACTCACCAGTCACTTATATTTATGTTAAGTTGCTTCTTGAAAAACTAAACCATGAGCTATAACTAGTGATGTCAAACTCGATTCTTCAATACCCTCGATTCTTAGGTCTACTTGTATCTAAAGACTCGAGAATCGATCATAATATTACAATTCTCGATACTTCAATTCTTAGCTCCCAATGAAAGTAGTGGCAACTAAAAAACGGTAAAATTCAGAATACGCCTATTGGATGAATTTAAAAGATATGTGTTCTTGACCATTGTTTATCATAATTATTTATAAATGTTTGATTCAGTGAGGCTTTATTTGTAGGTAACAATACATGCTTACTATTGCAATTCATAATTATGCTATTGATTATGAATAATAGTCTTGGTGGCACGCAAAACCATACTGCTCTTTTGAGTCACAGGTTGGCATTTTGCACAGCTGTTGCTGACACCTAAAGGAACTAATCTGGGCTGTATCCGAATAGTCCAAGACTCCCTAGTCGGACCCTTGAGTTTTCGACTTGATGCAGTCTTGATGATTTTACACTTCTCGCGGTGTTCATAGCGAAAACTGCATCAAACTATTCGAACGGCAACAACCTTATTTAAAATGGCGGAAAACAGAAGTCAGTGCTCTAGCAGACGAAACGATAATACTAAAACAATTGCCAGTCAAACACCGCAACCGACACCGCGAGAAGACGCATGGCTGGTAGCCTTCCGTATCCATGGTTACCGAGACCTCGAGAAGACTGCATCGGTCTCGTCCGCGACTATTAGGACAGATCTACACTTGGTCACGTGATTGCCAATGCAGCTATCAGGGCCACGAGCCAAGGCGACGCCGCATAAGTAGACTATTCGGATACAGCCCTGGAAGTGGAGCCAAAAAAGTTTTCCCTTTGGATTCGAAATGGCATTCTTTTTTCAATATGGCTGACTATATTTAAGAATTTTGCTATTTATAGCTGATGCAATCTTGGTTAATTTATCTATGCTGAATTCGAAATTGAAGGTTAGGAACCTTAATTTTAACTCTTAAAGTCTCTAATTTAAAATAAATGGGTGTAAAAACCATGAGTGTGTTAAGCTTTTGTTTGTCATTTGGTTACCAATTTCTCAAATGGGGAAACAATAAATTTTAAAAACTGAAAACCACAAAATTCAATTATTTATATTTTAATTCCATTGCTTGCATGTAGGAAACAGATTTGTGAGAATGCATGATTAAATGGTGAAAATTCTGTCACTGCTTTGTTGTAATGTTGTAATTTATGTTGTTTCATGTTGATGTAAATGAGTTAAAATAGCATTAAGAAATTAACAAAGCGTATGAAGGGGGCATCCCCCTCCCCTAGCCTCTTAACCCAACGCAGCCAAAACCAACAAATTGGACAAAGTGTTGTTTATGTCATCTAGGTAAAAAAAAAAAAAGAAGCTCTCGTGCATCCAGCTCGTAGTAAAAAAATGTAAATTTACGAATTAAAGGGTATGAAACGATTGTCAACAATATTGAAGGATTGCATTCTTTAGGTGAGCTATCACCAACTGTTAATATCAACCTAAATTAAGGACAATTAATTAAAATGACCTTCATATTTCATGAAGAAAAGTGGCACAAATCATGCCCACTCGAGTACAATAATTCAAAGCTATGAAAAAAAGTTACTGAATTACCATCAACTTCAGAGTCCGTCTGTTCTGGAAATGCAGATTAAACATGCTACTTGGTGAGCTCAGCTGTTCCACCTCTCAATACTTATGAAGACATGTGTTGTATGTGTAGGTGTGGGAATCTGTGGAATCAACGTTTGCATAAAGTAATAGCACTTGGTGTTGAAGATAAAATTATAGCCACGGCCACACCCGAAACACTGGTGTCAATAGGACCTAGAGACTGTGTTCACAAGAAATGAGATATCACAAATGTTGCCTCAATAGACAAACCACTGCAACACAAGCACATAATAAGATTGATAACAGTTGGGTTAGGTGTGAGGGAATCGCATTTTCAGAACTTTCCTCACACATATAGGATTAATTAGATACTGAAGACATCGAATATGTTTTAAAATGTGTAACAAGACCTCTGTCTATGATGAGAGACTTAATCAGCTACTAGGCTTACAGGGCGAGGATTGCATCCATACACATACAGATAGGTTCAGAGAAAGAATAGAAGCTCATCTCCTGCAGCTGATCCCAATAAAATCTGTCTTGTACAAATTTGGCAAATTGTGCAGAGGATGAGATTGTCGCTAGCACCTGTTTGAGATTCTTAAGAAACCCGAGGAAAGAAATTTCTTAGTCGACAGTCACTTTCTTGGGCTCTTCTGAAGAAAACTGCCAAGAAAATTCAGTTCCACCAACGATTCTGGCTATAGCCCAAATGATTCTATATGGGTCACCCATTGCAGAAAAGTGTAAAGCCACACAACCAGCAGTGACCATCAGTCAATTGATTTTGGTCAACCACCACAAATGTTTACACAAAGATGAACAAAAAACAACACGAGCCATCATTACTATTATATCAATGCATACTGCTTTATGGAAGGTAAAGGGACAAGCCAACTATTGATAAACCGCACACTTTAGGTCTTTCCATGTCATCAAATAGGGTGATGGAAGTGATCTCTTCTTGGTGCCAACGTGTTGTGAGACAAACCCAACAAGATGGTGTCGTCTGTTCAGAAAATTTGAAGTAAGGACCATGTTGATCACAACCCCCAGGAGAACAGCTTCAAAAGACTCATTTCACGGTACGAGCATGTGCATTTTTCAAATGGTAACCCCAGAGAATCCTCCAAGAAAAGACCCAACTATACCAAATTGCAACAGTGCGAAGTGGGTGCTGTTTGGCAGTGGCAGAAAAAGACGTTATCCACCTAAACATAAAATAATTGAAACATTAGGAGAGGAAAAAGCTGTAGCTCTACGCTTCACGGGCTGTGACACTGTCTGCTTTTTGTTCAAGAGGTAAATGGTATTCCTGGAAGAAATGGAAAGAATATGAAGAAGTAACTGCTATTTCAAGGCCTCTATTAGTACTGCAATCTGAAGTAATGTGACTGCTGGATATGTTTTTTGGCATTCTATATGTTGTGGAAGTGAACTCTGAGACTAGCAATGTTGCAAGACAAGATATTTTCGTTACAAAGACAAAGTCATTTTGCAATATTCCACCAACATCGGATTCTCTAGCCTTGCATGCACTCCGCGCTGCCTAACAAGGTGGTCAAATATGGGGGGTAGGGGGGGAATCAAGCAAATAAAATCATCACAGATATACCTTCACCAGCCGATTGGGGATAGATGAAAGAAAACTGAGTTTGGACTCTCCGTTGGACCAGAAAACCAACGATTTGGCAAGCCTGTAGAGAACTTCTTTAGTGTAAGAATAAGCAAGGCTGTAAGATAAGGTGTACGTGTCCTATGTACATTGATGTGCTCCAACTGCAGAGGACAATGTAAAACTGCAAATAAATGTATTAATGACGTTAATTAATATTATATAATTCACAATATGAACTGATATATTATCGTATCACCTACTAATATGTTTAATAATGTTACTGTTCTTTTATAGTACCATTCTGTTCTACAAGACATGACATGTGTTGCTTCTACTACTATAATTTTATTGAAATAATCATAAATCGCCTCAAATGATTTATTTAGTAAATAATTATAAAATATTGGTCCATTATGTGCATGACAATCAGTATGTACCGGGGTATCATTAATCTGTTTTTCAATGAAAAATAAATCAGTAAAAATTACTTATTTTTCCTGAACATGTCAAATATTATATTAAAACTTTAACTAGGTTATGGAAAATTTTACGTTCTACATTTGCGACCCCCTTTTTGTCCACATTTGACAAATTGGTAATCAAATGACAAGCAAAAATGTCACCCCCTAATGGTTTTGGCACTCATTTCTTTAAATTAGGGGCTTTTAGAGTTAAAATTAAGGTTCCTAACCTTTAATTTCGAGTTCAGTATAAAAAAATAATCAAGACATGTTATAATTACAACATTAAGGCGCACCTATCTGCTAGAAATATCAGAATTCTTAAAAATAGTTAGCAATTTGAAAAAAAGGCCACCATTTTGAATCCTAAGGGAAAATTTTTGTGGCTCCACTTCCAGATTAGTTCCTTTAGCTGTCAGCAATAACCGTACAAAGTGCTGACCTGTGACTCGAAAGTGCAGTATCCTTTTATTTCTGATTGTGTACCGCCCAGACCATAATATTTTTAATACTTGGTAAAACGGATCTTTTCTTTTTTAAATTTAAAATGATTTTTTTATTACTATTTACGTTTTTTTGCTATGCTATGCTATGCTATAAAGTTGAATGAATATATTTTTACGAGTAGTGATGTTGGATGCTTGTAAAACTAATTAAATAGGAAATGTTTAAGAACCGGAATCAGAATAGAGATAACTGTTTCCGTTACAGTTAAAATTGGTGCATTGTTGTGCTACTATAGACATATTTGATTTATTACATTAGAACAACTTTATAAGAAGTTTTATCTCCCCGCTGCTGATAAATTCAACATTAGCTGGAAGAACTTTGTAAGTTACATGCTTAATGTGATATATGCTTGGAAGTAGCTTTTTGACTCACACTTTCTTATTACAAGTTTATAACTGGCTCGTGAGTAATGAGTATTGCTATCACCTGCACAGGAATTAAACCCATAATACACCGCCTCAATCAATGAAAGTAAAAGATCCTGGAAATATGATAAAATAAGTTTGTTTAAGACTTTCATCATTAAATGTTTGTTTAAAATAAGGGCCGGCAACAATTTTTTTTTTAGGGAAAAGCAAGTCTTTATCTGATTAAAAAAAAAATCCAGCTCCTCAGCTCAATTTGAAATGAGGAGTTTTTTTTTATTGTTTAAGAACTGGAATAAAGTGGGAAGCGGTTTTGGGTGGAGTTGGTAAAAATTTACCGACTCGGACTTCAAAATAAAAACTCAAACAGTAGAACCTTTTCAGTACGAAGTCCAAGGGATACCTAAATACAAAAATTCGTATTAATAACTTTCATGAGTATCTAGGCAGCGGGACTTAATAAATCAATAGCCTTAAAACATATAATTACTCACATTTAATATTCGCTGGATAAAACATATAATTACTCACATTTAATATTCGCTGGATAAAACAACAGATGCACAATAAATACATATACATGAAAAAATAAGAAAAATTTAAACTCAAAAATAAAAACTGGTAAAAATGATCAAATATAAAAATTGCAGACTCAAATGAGAATTGATGAAATCCGAGCCAACACATCCCCTATATTAGGCAACCCGCTCGCCGCTGGTGCAAAACTCCTCGCTTTCTGTGTCGGCATTAGGGGTGGATTAGTAAAGATCGTGAAGTTAGGTTTGAAATGAGTACAAGGTCGAAAACATTAACTAGTCTTAGGATTCAAATTATTCAAATATTTCCCTCCAAAATTAGAATTAAATGTTCTCTTTTTACCATTGATTTAAATATAATTTCATGAGGAATCATGGTGGGTTCAAACTATCCACTTTTTCGAATTAGCCAAATCCTTCTCTATTATTATGACAATATATGATAAATATATCATTTTAATATAATGATTTAATCTTTTAGGAAAAATATTTGTAGTTTTTGATTGAAAAATGTATTCAAACATAAATTCCCAATACCAGAGAAACTTCTGATGAAGTAATCTGTATTGGAGTATTTTACTGCATTCAATTTGTAATAATTACTGATTAATATACTTGAGCCATTTAAAGGAGTCTTGAGTCGAAGGCTTGGCGTACTGACTTCACATCCGTGGTAGGAAGGTGTTTTATTAAATAAATAGAAGTAAAAGCGTTGCAGTTACATGTCCAAAGAACCAGGGTTTGCTGACCCTTGACTTGAACCACTAACTGTATCCTGTTATTATTTCAAAATAAGTTGATGTGTGTACTGTGTGTGTTATTCTCGTGCCCTAAAACCAATGCACCGATTGTGCTGAAATTTCACGTGGACCTAGCTCAGACAATAGTTTGCATCCAGGCTAGTTAAAATGTATGTCCGCCATTTTGTTTTAATATGGTGGCTACAAAACCCTACTGTTTGACCTTTTTCACAGCTTCTGCTTTTAGGATTTCCATTAAACCGATTAGATATAGATTATAAAAAACAGATCTACATCCCTTGCAAAGAACCGATAGTTAGCTTCTTTTTTTTTTGGGCATAGCGTCTTACTACCCATTAGGGTTATACACCTATGTACTAATTTAATTACATTAATATGTTAGGGATTAGGAAGTGTACTCACATTTGTGTGGAAGGAGAGTGGAAAACCATTTAGAAAATACCACTTTCAGTACACCCAACCAGGATTGAACCCCAATATTCTCATCTTCAGCAGTCTAATTTAGTGCGAGAGTAACGCCTTAGACCATGCGGCCACAGAAGCGGGTATTAATTAGCTAAGCTAGTATTCTATAAATTCAAAATTGGTGACCATTAAAAAGAAGGTTTCTAAAATGATATTTTACAATTATTTAAATATATATCATCATAAGTTGCTTACAGAATTATTTCAGCTAATGCTATAAATAAATAAAATATGATTATTCTTGAAGTGTGACTTTATATTAATGACATAAATATCAAACTGTGAGGAACAGTTTCATGCTTGCCTTTTGGTTTACAAACTGATTTAATACAAATAAAATTGTTACATATTTTGATATGAAATTAATGTTGTAAAAAAAAAAGTGATGGTTTTCTTGATATGTTATACAATCATTGTTAATCGTTTTAAGCGTATTGTGTAAATATTTGTGAACAATGTGTTATTAGGACTAAGTTTAACAATAACTTGGTTAATTCCTTGTAATTTATATTCTAATTAGTTTATAAAACATCTGATGCACAAAGGTATTCGCTTTAGAGGCTGTCTTAGTAAGCAAATAAGGGTCATGTAGCCACAACTGAGTAGTTAAAAAAATATTATAATGTATCGATTGCTTGGTTACAACATGTTTAACTACTTATTGGCTCAGATTAGTTTATCTATGATTAGAAAGTGAAGTATGTTCAGTATGTTGTGTAGTGTATTAGCGCAGTAACAAGTTTACTAAATACACCGCACAGAAAGAAAGCCAACCCACACTTCCAATAGGTCTAAATAAACCAACCAACGGTAACTTACATCCAATCAAAACATTATTACGATATTCAAGAGAAAGCTGGAGAACTAGTAATAAATAATATGATGCAACGTAAGTTAGTTTACACATTAAATGGCAGCACAATCAAGATTTTTTTTAAAATGAACTAACATAAACTGTGATAATTTAGTAAATAGAATAATTATAATTGTATTCGAGTGTTTATTAAAATTACATAAAAAGTACAAAAAGCTACTGTAAGATTTCATGTACTTCATCTTCTCTTTTAATCTCTTTGGTAGAAGTAGTTTGAAGTCGAGCTTGAGCCAATGCTTTCTTGGACGATTTGTTCCTGCGTTACGAAATGTTTTTATATGTAGTTTAATATAATACGTGGAGCTATGTAGTGTAGATATATGGTATACACATTATCCCCCTAGAAACATTTTGTTATAAAATGAAACATAAAGGTTGTAACAATTAAATTATATGTGCACTGTCTAGACAATCTACAAAAGTAATATAGGTAGTTGTTTTCGAAAACATTATTAGGTTTAATTTACAAATTAGTTATAAATTACTAAATAACAGAAACCCTAATATTATAATAAAAACATTTACAATGGTTTAAATAAAACTTACTGTAGGTGTAATATGATGTGTATTTAAAAATAAAATTATGTAATTTTTTATACAGGTAATATTGCATCTTATAAAAATTCATACCACCTGTTATTGGGCCATTTAACGTATTTGGGATGAGAATAAGGTTGAATTTAGAGTAATTGTACCCACATTTGTGTGGAGGAAGAATGTAATTATCTATTTTTAGGTAAAACCATCCTCAGTAAACCCGACCGAGATTTGAACCCCTCCCTGTCATTGAGTATAGACCAGTGATGGGCAAAATTTTCGGGGAGTGGGCCAAAAGAAAAAAGAAAAACCTCAGGCGGGTCAACACAATTCATTAAAAAGTTACAATAATACATTTGACAAAACTATTGTACAATTAAATCCTATTGATTATTAAACATATTTTTATTATAAAGATATCTTATTCAAATCCAATGTGAGTTGTCCACATTATTTAACAAATACTTAAATAAAACAGATATTTAACACTACTTGAATGGAGTGTGTAATGAGTGGAATTGTGACTGTTCTTTTAAAAGTTTTTATTAGTCTGATTCCAACTGGGACGAATTGACTCTCAGAAGTGAAGCTAAGTAACCATCTGTCAGAAAGTTTGTTTCTAACATTACTTTTTCAAAGTTTCGTGGTAGAAAACACTTGCTCACATATATATGACGATGCAAACATGGTGATAACCTGGGAATGAGACATAAATTGGGAAAACTTAGATTTTGATAAGGACTTGTAGAATTAAAGTTTTGGGACGTTGAGAAACAACTGCTTCACTTGTGTGTTAAATTGCAATTCAATTAATTCAAGATGAGTGTCGTGGATGGTTTGCGTGCTATTTAATCAATGGGCACTGGTCCCTAAGCTGAAAAATATAAATAAAAACAAACGAGTGCAAAATGCATTTTTTCCTGTTTTTTTTTAAATTTTTATCAACTTTTTTTATAGGAATTTGGAATCCTTTCGCAACTTTTTTATAGGAATTTGGAATCCTTTCGCAGGCCGCATTGAACATGTCTGAGGGCCGCACCTGGCCCGCGGGTCGTACTTTACCTATCACTGGTCTAGACTATTGGGAGAGTAACGCCTGAGACCGTTGGTTCCTAATGGGTGTGCCACAAAATTACCGACGTTATGTTATCGTCTATAAAAAATAAATAAGAGCATAATATCTGAAAGTTTTAATATATTTATTTCCAGAAAATTGAATAGCTTACAATCAAAGAGTTGCAACTTGAGTTTGTCGGTTCTTGACATACAATTTCAATCTTTGGTCGAATGGAGGACAAACGCGCCGCATGTCGGAGTCTCCTGTAGTATTGCCAACTTACACGTTCAGTGTGCCCGGAACAAAAAGAGATTGAGAACACTGCCTTTGACTATGTGGCCATCGAAGTGGGTCATGATGCTCAAATTGGGTCAATTTATTTCTAAGAGTCCAACACTCTATCCCTGAGCAGAGCTATATTAGTAAAGTTCGATTTTTACAAGAGCCTTTTAGAGAATTCCAATTTATCTATTTGCAGTTAAAATAATATTTTATCATATATTTGTGCTAATGACCTATATGTGTCGACACGGCTCCAAAAAACAATGGAATCTTGTTAGATAAAAAAAATGGCATTTTTCGATTAAAAATGGGGGGAAAAATCGATCAAAACATAAGTGGTATATTAATTTGAGTAGAGAAATTACAGCTAAATTTAAAATTCTTAAATTTTAAATATTTTTCTTTTACTTCTTCTTTACCAAGAGTCTTTTTGGTTGAAGGGAATTGTCATTTTTCTGGCCATTATTCATATTTAAAATACCAAATAATCAATTTTGCAAAAATATTCAATTTGATTTAATTTAATTTTGTGTGTAATATTTTCAAAATTGCTACAATGAACTTGAAAACTATTTCGATATTAATTTTTGCGTGGTAAGTCCCAAGTAATTAGTGTTTTTCTATAGGTGTTGGTACTAAATGACAGCTGGAGCTCACATGATTTACAATATGAATACATGACAGTAGATACCATATATTAGTTGCAGGCTGACCAAGTTCAGTGAGAAATTCTCCCAAAACATGTGGCGTTCAATTTAAAACAACTTTTCCAGTTTTAATGTATTTAAATATCATCATATTACACCAGAAGTGTGAAAGAAATAGTCCTAGGGCCAATTTCATAGTCTCTTGGCACGCCTCAAGTGCGGCGCTAAACTAATACAGGACGACATCTACCTACCTGGACTCAGAAATGTTTTTTATCTTAGTTATTTTAAGCCTGTGCGAATCTATGATTTTCCATTTCAAGTTGAATCCGAATCTTGGAAAACCAGCTCGAATCGATTTTGAATCGAATATCAAGCTCAGAATTTTTTTTTAATAGAGTCCGAATCAAATAGCATACTAAAAATAAAATTTTGAATCAAATCCGAATTGAATATTTTAAACTAAATTTTAAGTTAAACAAGTAAACAAAGCCTCATGACTAACTTATGAAAGGTTTTAACAGAAACAAATTAATATTTTTGTTATAATGGTTTGCTGTATTAGACCATAGAAAGTTGAAATTATTCTTAAGTATGAAAAGATTCAAATTTCGAACTAAGCCCATTGAATCCATATTTGAAATTTACTTAGATTCAAAATTTCGAGTCCACCACGAATATCTCTAATAATAAGACTCGAAAGCTCAAATCGAATCTGAAATTTCGAAGGATTGCACAGGCTTAATTTATTTATTTGGGGTATATAATGTGCACTTTCTAAACCAACTGATTATATCAGCACACAAGAATTTATATAAGCAAGAGCTAATAGACCTACCAATTTAGCTAGGAAAGGTATTTTCACATTTCTTCGAGGGTTCTTTTACATGCCACAATGGACAGCTTTACTTTCCCTCAGAAGGAAGTGGTGCTACAAATTTTTATCACTCATGAAAAATCCGTTGATCCCAGCTGGGTTTGAACCCTCAAACATCAGGTCCTGAGGCAAGCACTTTACTCCAAGACCACCGAGGTCGATAAATTCAAATGGAATAGTCCAGTTCCTTATATGAAACTGGCCTATCCCATTCTGGTCTAGGTAGGTGTCATCTTGTATTAAGTATACCTCCGCACTTGAGGCGTACTAAGTCTGACTAAGAAATTGGCCAATAGATTGATTTGTAGTTTTGTAAAATTTAAATTTTGCCTAAAATAGGAAATATGTGGCTTACGAAAGATTAATGTAACTTTTGGTAAAACATTCCACATGCGCTTAATATTAAGGTTGGCTTTTATACAATTGGCGGTTACCAGTTATAATGTATCTTGCACAAAGGGTTTTATTATATTGTTGTGAGTGAAACTGAATTTAATAAGTTAGCCATTAAACTTAAGGTGGGAATGTAGATGAGAGAAAATATAGTGTTTTTTTTTTAGATAAAATATTGCTCCAATTTTTGTTTGTTGTCAAAATCAAGTACGACTTCCAGTGTAAAAGTTTAATTTTCTTCCCATGCTGATATCAAGAGCATGTCGGCATTAGACGACAAACTTTTTAAATGAAGAGTAAAAGTTGTCATTAAATTCAAGGACACCCTTGATAAATATTTAACAACTGTTAATATAAACATGTGAAGAAAATTAAACTTTTGCACTGAAGCAATACTTGATTTTGCAACAACAAAAATTGCTATAAAAACTGAAAAATCATTGTCCTTATTTTGTATCCCCTTCCATCCCACCTTAAGGGAACAAATTTATAATATTAATAACTGTGTGTATTTTCGTTTTATTAAGCTTTACTGTGTGTGTGTGGCATAATTTTACCATTTTAATTGAGGAAACTGAAAATGACTGCCAAGTTTTGGAGTTTGTATCTTGCTAGGCTTCGTATTCAATTCAAAATTGAAAATCTTAGGTTGGTCGAGACTTAATAAATATACAAACAAAACATTATCATAAAAACAAGTTACTGGCGACTGATAAAAGTCCTAAAAAAATAGTCAATAGATTTCAATAACTTTTGAAATATGCTGTTTATACATAGGCCTAATATTTATCAATAGGTTTTAAGTTTTGACGGTAAAAGTTAAGCTGAAAACTTGCATCCTTAATTCAACATATCAACTAAGATTATAGGTGAATCGGTGCTCAGTCAAAAGTGGCCTGTTTTTACAAGTGAATCCATATTTTTATTAAATAGTTTATTCCGATTTTGATTTTTAATTTCCAACTGATAAAATGCCAGTAGAAAAATGTTTAACAATTTAAATAATTCAAGTTAATGGATATTTATATTTACAAACGCATTCTTTTTTGGTCACAGCATCTTACTTGCTGGTGAAGAATGTTAAATTTAGAGGAAGTGTACCCACATTGGGTGAAGTGAGAGTGAAAAACCATTTAGGAACAACCACCTTCAGTATAGCTGACCGAGATTTAAAGCTTTATCTCCCCGTCAACATCAGTCGTATATTGTGTGACGGCTTAGAACTTTGAGCCACCAAAACGGTGCACTTTTA
This sequence comes from Timema bartmani, assembly GCA_902151455.1. NCBI lineage: Eukaryota > Metazoa > Arthropoda > Insecta > Phasmatodea > Timematidae > Timema > Timema bartmani. Next base: position 56,496 of record CABFWB010001792.1, read on the forward strand.
AAATATTCTTAATGGTTAGGCTTTGTTTCAAGGATTACTAAAATTACCATGCCATAGTGAAGACATACAACTGCATAAATAAACATTTATTTTAGAAATAATCAGAATCGGAATAAACGTGTATCCCAATCGAGATGTTTGTCGAATCCTCCTCCTCAGTTGGTGCCTGTCATCCAATCAGCTCGTCCCTTACACACGTTTTAAATGTTTTATCAGTGTCACAAACTCGTTAGAGTAGAGGAGCTTTCTAAACCAAGGCTGGGCAAAGTAACTAAGACTAATGTTGTTTTTTTGCTATTTATTGATGTTAATGTTGATGTTGAATATGATGTTACAAGGATATTGCAGACGCACAGTATTTTTTCTTAAACAATGTTTTGTAAAACAATTTGTTGAAATGTGTATATGTGGTGTTTGTTGCATATTGAAATCATGTTATATTATTTACGGTTGTAAAATGCTGTAACTTACAAGACGAAGAGTAAAATTATTGTAGAGAGAGAATGTAGAGGTCTTGCTAAGCTAGGCATTGTATTGGTAAAACAAAAAGAGTGTTTGTACTTTTCGATTTATCAAATGTTGAGATGTTTTTTCTATTTGTTAGAAAACTTTGCTTCTATATCGGAAATAAAATGGCACAAATGTCTTCTGTCTGTTTCATTCTCCTGTAAATTTCCCAAAACATGTGGGGAGACAAGATCTAATTACTACGTCTTTTGGAACAAACAAAAATAAATAATCTTCAAAAACAATCAAAATAATATATACTCCATTACTCTGCAAGGTAGCAGTCTTACCTTGACTGATTACATTATGGCCCTATCTTATAACCTCCAAGATAGTGGAATTTAACCTTTCACACTAGTAAACCATTACAATTAGGACAAGGAATACACCAATACAACACCAAAACTCAAGTGAGGACTTAAAAAACACCAACACCTTCTCTTTTGGAGAGTCACAAGCCAACTGCCAGTAATAACAAGTAAAGGGGGGAGAGGGAGGGAAGTGACCGTCCAATCAGAAGAGAGGAAGCCTTCCCTCTCATTGAATAAGTAATAAAAAAAGGGGCAATTAGAAGATCAAAACACCTCTAGACACACTAATAAAACAAAAACTAAAAATATTAAATTTACACCCAAGACTGAACATTGGACCAGTGTTTGCTAGATTGAAGTAACAGCAAGGGGTACTTGACTCATTCTTATTAATAAGATATTTTTGTTAATAGTTGTGTAGTAAATAAAGTAATGCAAATTATAACTATTTCTGTCACAGTTTTGTTTAGTTTACAAATTTACTTTACATCAATTACAGTTTCCAGCCTGTGGCAGTTTTTTATTAGAGCCATTTTATATTTTTCACTAGCGGCTTGCTAGGACTGTCATTAGCTTACAATAAAGCCTTATAAAAAATTTGTCATGATCATTTGTACTTAATAGTTAGAAAAAGGAGTGTATTAAGCCAATTTTTTAACTCTGATATAATTTATTAAATATTCTGGAAGTTATATCCAAGTTTTGACATTTTTTTGTAATTCGTTTTATACTAATTTTTTTTTGTTATTTATATAACTTTTTGAAATAAAATTGCTTGGAAAATGATTTATTGCTCAATTATTTGTAATATTACTATCACAAATTACAATTCAATAAAGATCTTTTCATCATAATATTGATTTGTAACGTAAATAAACAGCAAAAATTATCAATAGTTGACCATAAACTGAATATTTTAACTGCACATATTTTTAGCTGCGAAGCTAATTTTTTTTCAAGCAAAGTCGAGGCTTATATTTGTCAAAGTTTTGAACAGCTCTAATTATTAGTCTAATCCAGTGTACCCAAACTTCCATCGGTCATGCAGCCCTCCCAGATCACCATGAAAAAATGGAAACAAATACCTGCCATCTTGTTAAAGTAGGGATGTGCGGAGCTTGGAAATTTTGAAGATTTGCCACTAAAAATAATGACTGCTAAAATATTCCCTTTATGGTAATCTGTTGCTGTGGCGTTTAATGCTATTAAGCTACAAGAAGAAACTAAGTCCAAAACTAAACAAGAACAATATAAAACAAGAGTTGGCTCACCGTCGCCCAATTGTACTGTGTTGTGGTATCGCGTCTCCAAGTGGACCTCCCGCACCTCCGCACACAATAAACTGTGTACTTAGACTGACTGATTCAAGCTTGTTCTGCAAGGTGTCGCAGGGCATGATGGGAAAAGGTGTGACGTATGCGCCTAAGACGCCAATGTTTCTGTGGAAAACTTTTGATCTGGATGCTTCTTCATCATTCCCCTACCCTCTAGTCGTTCTTTCTCTCTCAGTCTTGTGTGTTTTTCCTTTGTTTTTGTTTCCCCCTCTTCCCCTCTCTGAGCAAATATACTAGCGTATATATTGGCCTAGGATGTTTAGAGCGTCACTCTAGTCTGGGCTTCCTCCAGGAACACTTATAGGTGTTCTGAATGAGAAAAAGGTATAAAATTCCCTTTTGGAAAATGTACTTCAAAATTCAATTTCGGCTTAAACTTTTATTTTAAATTTACAATCACTGAAATGAAACTTAGAATTGTTATTGTTGTTTAGTAGACGCGAAGGCCCCCTTTGGGTCGTGTCCAGTAAATATTTAGCAATGAAATGAAAACCTTTTTTAATGGCGAAATTTATAGTCTGTTTGACTTGAGAACATTTTATACCAGATATTAATACTTTAATGCATTACTTTTGTTGTTATACGATTAGAGAAATCGCTGTTTTGAGATGGATAAAATATTTAAATTATTGTTAAATGTTTATATATCTCTCTTTTTGGTGCCATATTTAAATACCAGATATTAATACTTTTAATGCTTTACCTTTGTTATACGATTAGAGAAATCGATGTTTTGAGATGGATAGCGAATATTTGAATTGTTAACTTATTCTAAAATATTTATGTATATTTCCCCTTTGGGGCCATATTTTAATGCCATCATTATATATTAATAAAATAACCAAAGATATTGACGCCTTTCTTTATGCTGTTGCATAAATCTCCCTTGCTGGGGAAGTCTTCTAACCACTTTTAATATATGAGAATTTTGTTGAGCGGCTTCGGGGAAACAGAACACGATTGGACCCACAAACGGCCCATTTGTTTTGTTATAGTCCTATCGGCTCCTCTGCAAATTTTGTCCTTTTTTATTTTTGTTGATTCTGTGATTACTTTGTTGTACACCGACCTTAATTTCTTGGGTAAATTAAGGAGGTGGCAACATTGCCACTAAGAACTGCTTTGTATGTTACAAATCAATATAATTATGGAAAAAATAAGTGAATTGTAATTTTATTATATTGGGAAGAAAGTAAAGAGAGGAAAGGAGGATAGAAACAGTAAGAAAGAAATGGTAATTTAATATAGTAGCTTGATTTATTAGAATAAAACACAATATTAGAAACCATTTAGTAATAAAACATTTTCCAAGTAATTTTAGCACAAAGTTATATAAATGACCAAGATATCATATTTTTTCAAGCATTTCTTTATTCGAGTTTGCTTTGAATTTATAAAGTGTACTTGGCACTCCACTTCTAATAATGCAAAAGATAATTTTACTGTCAGGCTGTCTTAAGTTTCTTTAATATAGGGCCCTCCGTTAAGGTTGTGCAAGAATAAATAGACTGTAAACATATTTTATAAGCAAAGTTTAATTTGAAAGAGGGTACAGTCCCTCAAGACAGGATTAAAACATAATACAAATAATTGCAATACAATCAATTTTATAAATAATGCACAAGATGACACTATTAAAATTAACACCACAGCAGAAATGACTAAAGAGAAAGTGTATTTAATAATTATTTTAAATATATCACATTGAAAAACAGTGAAATTTGGACTTGCTAATATAATTCCACAACCATTTGACAAAGCTCAACTGAAATTTGCTAAAAAGTATTTGAAGTGAAGCTCTGAGCAAGTTATGTAGCGAGTCCTTGCAACACATCAGCGATGTACGAAGAGGGGTTCGGGATATCGTTCAACAATCCTGAAAATAAACAAGTAGCAACAAGTGAAATACAAATTATTTCAAATACTCTATCCTTTCCTGTACCTCCTTCCAAATATAATACAATTAAATACTTTATCTACAAGATGATGATAAAAAAAACCTTTTACATGTTCCTATCTAAGTGTCCTATCATTCTTTACCTTTTTACTTTTCTCTCTTTAGTGTTTATTGTAGGGCTGTCAAACTCGATTCTTACTGGTATTGAAAGAATCTAGAATCCATCTTAATATTAAAGTTCTCACTACTCGATTCTTAGCTTTCAATAAAACTGGCAACTAAACAAAACGGCAACTTTCGGAATGGGTAATAATCGACTATCCCTCATATTAATTTAGTTGCCGTTTCACTTAATGCAGGCAAATTGTAAATATATCATAGTGGCCTGAATATAGTATGATCCCAAATATAATACGAGCTGACAAGACAACATTAAGAGGTAAAAACTTAACAACTTTGACACACTTTTTTTTTTTTAAAAGTAAAGTTAAGTGAGATTGTCAGAATATATGAATCGATTCTAAACAAACAATTGATATATAATATGTAGACTAGGGATGGAATTTTTCCGTAAGATATCGATATATCTATCATTAAATGATATATAAGAACATGTATATCGAAAGCTAAAATATTCCTATAAAATTAAAATGGCCGCTCTCCTGTAGTTATATTCTTTGTCGCTTTTCAATTTTTAATCTTTTATTTAGCTCTTTGAATAAGACAAGTTTAATAAAAATAGAACAAAAATCAATGTAGTTAATAAAAATGAAGCAATAAAACATTAAATTTATTTTAATTCAATAGATTATCGATATATCGTTGCCAAAACTTCATCACTAATTTCTGGCGAGCTAACATACATAGGATCAGTTATGGTGGACGATTTGAAATATTTGTAATGTGTGAAATGTGTTCTTCTTTCTGTTATAAAATCCGCAATTTATTGAATTAATTTTGAGTCAATTTGAATTTTTAGTTTTGAAGATATTTAGTGTGTTTAATAAATATCTGTAAGATTGTGAGATTAAAGTTTCAAGCGAGCATGTGTTGGTTGAAATGGCAGAGTCCAAATTTTGCAGTGAGGGGGGAGTAGGGGTTAAGGGAGTACATGAGCAGGTAGAGGAAGCAAGACTGAGATGGTATGGGCATGTAATGAGGATGTTGGAGTACATGAGATAGTAGAGGAAGCAAGACTGAGATGGTATGATCATGTAATGAGGATGTTGGAGTACATGAGATAGTGGAGGAAGCAAGACTGAGATGGTATAGGCATGTAATGAGGATGTTGGAGTACATGAGATAGTAGAGGAAGCAAGACTGAGATGGTATGGGCATGTAATGAGGATGTTGGAGTACATGAGATGGTAGAGGAAGCATGGTCATGTAATGGGGATGGATAAAGAGAGGATGCCAAAGAGAATGATAGAAATGAAGTGTGTAAGAAAAAGACTGCAAGGAAGGCCAATAAAGAGATGGGAGGAGCAGATAACAGCAAGTGTGTGAGTGAGAGAAGAATGGAAGAAATTAAAGGAGGAATGATGGTGGAAGGCGAGAGGAAGATGGAGGCCTTTTTTCTAAACTGATCCGGCCACAGGCTGGAACCAGTTGTTTTTGTTGATGATGATTATGATGATGATAGTCAACATCAATACATGCAGTCCAATATTTGTTAGATATTATATAAGGATGCAGTTTTAGGCTACACTAAGGTTTTATAAAGGTTGTTTTTGGGCAAAAAGTGCGGCCTATTTTTGAGTTAATACGGTATATATAATATCTCTCTCTAAGGAAAACCTCTTTAATATTATGAGGTAAGTTTTGTTTCCATCCCTCTTTTCTGTACCTACTTCCACGTATAACAAAATACACCCCAAAAGTGATATTTTTTTAAAATACATAATTTCTTAGTAATTAGTTCAAAGCATTCTAATCTTAATGCACAAACCTGTCACATCACAGAACTCTTCAAACGAAGTGCAGGGCAACAGCTCCTCCCTGTATGTCGCCAGGAGCCGCTCTGATGCTTTGAGCAAGGCCTCGTCATTGTGGCGGATGTAGTCAGCAAGAGTTGACGGCCACTGATCGTCACTGGCCACACTCACCTTCTGAAATGATCAAAGTTTGCTTGATAAATACAACTTAATTACTAAATTAAACAATGAAAGAAAGAGAGAAGGAAAAGGCCTACAAACTCATCAGAAAACTGCAGGCCTCAAAGTTCACAATTAAAACACATAATTATGTAATTTTTGAAGTATGTTGGTCCCCTTCTTCAGCAGAACGAAGACAGGGACTGATATAAGTGACCATGATCAACCTCTAGCCTGCTGCCACACTCCAGTCTGTGTTTTACTCTCTTCTGCTGAAGAAGGGAACTGATGTATCTACAACATTACATAATTATCTGTTTTGTTGTAATTTAATGTTTTAATTGTGAACTTTGAGGCCTACATATGTCTGGTAATTGTGTAATCGATAGAATATCTACAAATTGGTCTCTATGAAGTTGTCAGTGGAAGGTGAAATATCAAAGATAATGCACTTGTTGTGTGTTAAAATATCAAGTTTAAGTAATGACTAGTAATAAGAGAAACTATTTCCTCTTTGTCTTACGTACGTCATTTCTTGCCACTATAGTTAGAGAGGGATGTGATGTGCTAAGCTTTGATTCTTCGAGTGAGCTTTGAAAAAAAATGTCCGGCTTCTATATAGTTACAGAACTTTTCCAATAAAATAAAACTTGACAACTATAAATACTCAATTTATGTTATGTACATATTGTTTACCTTATAAGATAAGTCTTGCCCTAACCGAATTCAGTATGGCCTTATCTTATAAGCTGCACCATAGCATAATCAGTCAAGGTAAGACTGATAGCTTGCTTTGTTCCACTATGGTGTAGCTTACAAGATGGGTTCATAGTATAATGAGTCAAGGTAAGACTGCTACCTTTCAGGGTAAATGGAGTGTACATAAAAATGTAATGTTCATATTAAACAAACAGAATTTAATTATATGTCGAGATAACAACTTGATTTTATCAGATCAGAATGAAATATTACAAAAAAAAAATTGCAATAAAACATTTTCTAAGTGAGTTTAGTACATACAGTTATTTAAATAAGCAAAATATACTTTTTTTAGGCATAAAACAATTAACAAACAAATATTAAAACTTGGATTCAGTTCTGAGGGTATTTCATAAATTAGATTTGGGTTGGTTTCAAATTGAAAAAGTCAAATTGGCTGTCCCTTAGGTCTCTTTTATGATATTTATTAATTCCAACTCCTTAGCTCAGTCAGTCGCATGTCTGTCTGGTGAGCTAAGGGTCCTGGGTCCAATTCCCGGGATGGTTGAAAAATGTATCATTGGTGAACTGTGGGTTTACCCTTTCACATTGAAGAATTGACGGTCTGGGGACTGGATGTTGTGCCTGTACTATTCTTAAGTTCGATTATAAGACATATAAAGCCACGGCAGACCTAGCAAGCTGGTAGTGGAAAATGTATGGCTTTAATAAAAAAACTGACCACAGGCTGGAAACAGTAATGAATGTAAAGTAAAAAAACTCATTAATTAGAAAATCATATAAAAAATAACTAAGCCAACCTTCCCTGAACAAGAACAAGCCAGACAGCACAGTTTACCTTCAAGCAGTTGGCATAAACAGCGTCCACCAGGCCGAAGAATACCAGATAGCTCTTGTAGACAGCGTAGTCCCGGGGACTAGTGTCCAGCAGCTTCTGAGTGGGTCCGGCGGGCTGACAATGTCTGGCATGCGCCAACACCACCAGGCGGCGCAAGTGCGTGAGACGAGCACGGGCCCAGCGGGACGGAGGATGCAGCAAGAGTGATAGGACTGACCAGTACAGAGGGCCCTCTGCGTCGTAACAAGATTCCACCCACTTGTCGGTACCGAGAGAGTCCAGATAGGAGGTCAAGTTCTTGTCCTCTCGGGGGCCAGATCGGGTCCTGACATGATATACACGTTAATAAGCAAGCTACTTAATTTCAGCGCCAGTTCAATGATCTGGGGGAAGTGAATAACTTGTTTACACAAAAGCATAAAACACAGATCAAGGAAAACCTTTCACGATCCCTCAAAAGCATGTTACCTTGAGTTAAACCCATTTTGTTTCTTCTAGGGGTGTGAAAAGCAAACTCAAATTGAATATATTAAATATTCTTGAAGCCGAATAGAGGTTTGAATATTTATTTTTTGTTACAATCAGGTGGGGTAATTTTAGGTCGGGGGTGACTTTGGGTGTTTTTGGGAAAAACTATTTCAACCTTTGCCATCCAGTAATGGTTTACACTAAAAAGTTAAAAATCATAATAAAAAACTTTAGAATGTGTAGTTTTAAGCTACATTAACCTTGAGGGTTTATTTAGTACTATCAGCCTTTTAAAAAGAACTATAATAAAAGATTTTTGTCAGTGAATGTAAACCTAAAAAATGATGAGACTCCAGTACAGATAACATCATTATACACATAATAAAAGAGACATTTTCTGAATTTGGTGATCATAGCTCTTATAGAAGCTGAATAATATCCATTTTAAGAAAATGGGGTAACTTTGGGTAAATTAGGGGTGACTTTGGGCCATTCTTAAAAAGCCTGGAGTTACTTTGGGTCATTCTCCTGGTAGCCTGTAGCTAAATTATAAGTTTTTACAATTCATTTAATGCTTGTTTCTTTTTATTATGCTTTCTCTAATTGTAGTTAGCACTTACAGGTTGGGAAAAATTAGTTGCCAGAGTGTAAATAAGGACTATACTGCAATTAATTTTTTTTATCAAAATGCCAAGAATGTTTAAGAAATAAACCTGGAAGTCGCAGCTATGCTAATTAGTAATTACACTAAAGAGCAGATGGACTGTGCAATAAAGGCAGTTAAAGAAGATGGTTATACAGTAAACAATGCTGCCGAAGCATTTGGTGTGAAGAGAAAAACTTTATGTGAGAGATTAAAAGGTCAACACAAGTTAAAAATTGGAGGTCAAATATCCTTACAACCTGAAGCAGAACTTGAATTATCAAATTATTTGAAAACCTGTGCTGAGTGGAGCTTTCCCTTGGACACCTTAATGATAAGACAAGTAGTGAAGGGCTTCATAGCTAGACAAAATATAATTGTGGCAAAGTTTGCAAACAATATGCCAGGGGTCAAGTGGGTTTGGTCTTGCCTGAAACGCAATGGACTGGTTAACATCTCCAATGCAAGGGCAGAGATTACTAAAGATATTCTAGAAAACTACTTTAATAATTTGGAAGAAACTCTTCAAGATGTACCTGCAGAGAATATTCTAAATTATGACGAAACATGCATGCACGATGACCCAGGTAAAAAAAAAAAGGGGTGTTGCTGGTAAAGGTCCAAAATATATTGAACGTTACGGTTCCGCAGACCATAAAAAAAAATTGGCATAACTTTTCTCAGGAAGCTCCGAAAATTACCAAAAAATTACACAAAATACTACAGATTCTACTCTTTCAGAATATAGCCCAACGTCACCTCTTTATTGGGGGAGGCAATGCAGGTCTACAATGCAAAAAGCAGTGACACCCAATTTCACCCCAAGTGGTGGGGTAGCTTTGGGTCCCTGCTCAGAATTACTAGAACAGATTTTTTTTTGTAAAAATAAACAACACACTACATAATTTCTTACCAAAATAGCCATAAACAGTAATTTTTTTTTGGAGGACGGGGGCGGTTAAAAACACCTGACTGTAGTTGTTTGTTTGTTTCTAAGTTTCTAAGTTATTGTGCATTTTATTTAGTTTTATTCAGATAAAACAAGTTACTAGCACAACTTACAAGTCAAGTACTTCAGTATTTCCATCTGAATATGAATTTGTAATTTACATAACAGCTCTGAATGACAATAATTGAACTTAAATTGAGTATTTTAGCTCTCTCTCTATCTCTCTGTATTCGGCAAAGCTTCTTAATTGTAAAAACTAGAACCCGAGTTTCAAATCTAAGTCAAAACTGACGAATATTCAAAGTGGAGGGGAAGTTTTCAGAACTTGACACACCACTAATAAGATCATAAATAATAGTAATCACTAACGTGTTGATCACGTAGAGCGCCATATGTATGAGGTAGGGGATCATGTGCATGTTGGATTGGGGTCCCCCTCCGCCCGTGTCATCGTGGAAACTCTTCTCCGTTGCAAACCTCAGCAGCAAGAGCTTCAGATCATGAACAGTAGACGAGTAGTTGATGTCCCTGAAAGGAGAGAGCGACACTTATAAACATTCATCATATACTAACAGTGTAAAATATAGTGGAAGGATGATTGAGGTGAAGGTCGGGAGTGGAGAGGATTTAATAAGAAGAGACCTGCAGGGAGAGTTGTTCTATAGGTGTGTAAGAGACCTGCATATGGAGAAGTGCAAGTAAGTATTTTAAAGGGCATACTTTGTACCCATTGTCACACATGTAACATAAACAAGGACATTGAATCTAAGAGAGACAAGGAGAGCATGTTATCTGTCACCAGGAGAAACAGGATTAGGAATGAAGTTACCTGGGAAAGAGTAGGAGTACAGGGAGTAAATGAGATAGTAGAGAGAAGAGAGAAGCAGATAAAAGAAAGTGTGCAAGTAAGAGGAGTAAGAATGGTGGAAGGATAGAGGAAGATGGAGGCATTTTATTAAAGTGACCTAGCCACAAGCTGGAAACAAATTATGCTGCTGATGATAATGATGAATGTTTGAGTGTTATAATTAACTGATTCTAAGAAAGAATATTAATATTCAGTCACTATTTGTAGTTTGTATTATTCTATTATATTTATAATTTTTTACAAGATTCAGATTCGTGAAAAAGTGGATATGACCCACTCTAGTTACGAATATAGAAGTTTCACATGTAAAAGTAGAGGGAAGAGATCAGAACCAATCAGAGCCATATTGTGTTTGTTCCTTTCTTTCATAGATAATATCTATATTTACCAAGAAGTGTTTCAAAGGAACTGTACCTGTGTCCGGTACACTCTTGCAGGTAGGTATTATGCCGGGCCAGGCAACTGGCGAAGGCAGACTCTGGTACCTGAGGGCCCCATAGCGGCAGCAGACCGTTGCACTTGGTGTTGGCGTTCTGTAGGGCTGCCGATTCCCACTCGTCGCGGGCCCTGGCCAGTCTGGAGCAATGAACGGATAGATTCAACAGAAGATTAGGCCTGTTTGCGTTACACCTGGCTGATGACTCGAGCAAAAGAAGTAAAAGTTTTGTTTTGTAAATTTGTCACTCAATAGTTTAGTAACATAGTAAAGTAAAATATTTACAGGTTAATAATTAGCTGTTATTAGCACAGTAAGTTAAGTATTTGTTTCAAATCTCATAAAACCCAACACATACTTTGAACAGGCAGGTATTTAAAACCAATGATGATTTGAAATAACAAGGATATGTATTTTTGAGCTAATAGGAGGTTCACATCTGCCACGTTGAGATGGCCGTAAATATCCCTAAACTGATCAAGGGGTGTCCCCAAAGGTCGGTAAGTGGACTTGTATTTTGGGATATGAGACTACTTGAAACGACGGGATTTAGTGATGATAGTCGGAGTCTGGAAACCACAGCTACCAGGGTACTAGAAGGTACTTGGTGCAAAAGGGTGAAGCTGAAACTAGCACCAGCTGTTCAGGGGTGTACTCAGAAGGAATCCAATAATGACAATTGACATCCAGAACATACAGCGAAGCAATTAGATATCTTGGTGTAACGTTGGACAGAAAGGCCAAGCAAGAGATGGGTTCCATCATCAATACCCATCATGAGGCAATAGTAATTTCCTTGGTGGGATACGAAACAAATTTAGGGGCGCACAGACTCATATTGAAGAAACAGGCTGGGATGTTCAGGAGTCTTCAGAGGGGTTCTCTCTGGACCATACTCGACAACGTCAATAGACGTGCTAAGCATCAAATTAGGAATGTGCCCGTTGGACCTGAAGTTAGATGGAGAGGCGCTGAGTTGAAGAAAGGAGACCTCGACAAAGAAGAAGCGCTTGCCAGAACCAGAGTAGCTGTGTTAGTTGAGGAGTAGCAAGATAGTTGGGTGAGAAGCACTAAAGGCAGGAGAGCTTTTAATCTATTCCTAGTGTCCAGGAGGGATTGGAACTTGAACACCTGCAACCCACCCAGGGACTTCAAGTACATCACGAAACATGGCCCATACAAGGAGCTTCTCCAAGACAGAGAGAGGACTTGCTGAGACTAGTGCACGAGACTGTGGAGAGGTGGCAACATCAGAGCACGTCTGAGAATGTGGAAACAGCAACAAGAATTGCTCAAAGGGGGTAGAATTTACAACATACTAAGATGGTGTCCTGTGGAAGCCCCTCGCTCAAGTTGCAACATTAATATCACTAAAGGAAATAGAAGACTACATACATAGACTAAGAAAAGAGAGACAAACGATACTAGCAAAGAAGAAACAAACAAAACACCGAGAATGACAACTTGAATGACAGAGACAAAAGACAAGTAAGAGGACAGTGAAAACTAGAATGACAAAGGACAAAACTTATACTATGAATGAGCCATACGACAAGGAAAGGATGCGACCAATCTTAGGAGTTCCAAAAATAACCTTGCCTCTGATGTCAGGATAAGAGGCTGCTATTTCGGAAGGCAAACATAAGGTACAGGAGAAGTAATAAGAGAAGTTGGAAGCAGCCCTGCCCTATTTGAGAACAAATGGAACTTTAGTGTTGGAACTGTCAGAAACCCGATCCATCAGTTGGCTTAAGAGAGTGCTCACCCAGCGGAAACAAACCATCCAGAGGTACAATGACAATGTTGAAGTGTGTGATAGTGCTGTGAACCACAGTTTCACTGACCTGACTGCTGACATGTGACAGTCCACATGGACAACGTTGAAGTGCGTGACGGTGCTGTAACCCACAGTCTTCCTGGGCTTGGTCTCGAACTCCTCCACGTTGCACCTCTTAGTGAAGGTGTACACCCCGAGGACCTTGGTGGGCTGGAACTTGTAGCCCTCCCGACAGATGACACAAACCAGACCCGTCTCTTCCCCTAGGTCTTCCATCAGTAGCGTACTCTTTGCTGTAACCTGTCGTTAACAGAATCAACAGACGTGAACTTACAGTTACTGAGGCTGGGAGTTTAATACTTTATAAGGACTGGGATAGGAACAGATGCCCCCAAATACAAGAAAATACTGTTGCAAAATTCCATGATTTATCCTCATGTTTTTTAAAGAAACTTTACACAATTTGGTGGATTTTTAAAAGATTATTTATTTACCAGAGGAGTTTTCACTCCTTCAACTGGTACCAGCGAAGCCAACTTCCCGAGGAAAATGCTATGTGGAATTGAAATATTAATGTTTTTATAAATATTTGTTTAATGTTTTTCAATTGGATTTGTGCTTCCTGGGACAAAGGTCGGCATAGAGTCAAGTTCGTTCAGGGTGAGTGCCACAGTGGTTACACCAAACACTACACAGATAGTATTCCTTGTCACTCACCCTAAGGTAACCTCATTTAGCAAGAAACCGCGAGTTCAAGCAGTGTCGCTGAATGAACCCCTCGTGTCCTATTACTAACCCAGCAACCCACAAGGTAGGCCTCCGTTGTCAACTAATATCTAATATGACGAGGTAAGCTACCCAATTCACTTTGCATCGATTGATAAACGGAACTAACAGTAGCGGAATTAAGAACTGAGAAGAGATCCCTAGTTTATCTAAACACCAGAAGGGTTGGGTTTACAGAATGAAGACCACCCGACTTACCTGTCCCTTCTCGTTGGTCCGCATACCGAGGGCCCCAAGCTGTTTCTCCCTCATGGCCATAGCGAGTCTCTTCTTGACAGCACGAGTCTCCTCTCGCACCTCCTCGATACGACTCGCCACCTGCGAGTGGGCCCTGAGGGCCTCCAGGAGATTCTCAGCAAGTGAGCCCACATGCTCATCAGACGAGACTTGCTCCAACTGGTGGATGGTGGGGATACATTGCGCCGACACCGCCAGCTAGAACCACACAACTCCGTCAGTGCAGTCGCCAACACCATCCCTTATTTTGAACATACATGAGGTTAGATAGTGAGAACAATTGGATGAGTATGCAAGCTTTCGGTTAGTCGGTGCAATGTCAGGATTTCCATCTGAATACAATATTAGACTAAATTATACTAGAAAAATTGTGTCCAATAAAAAAAAGTTACTAAGCTGTGTTTAAATGCTGGATCTCAGTCAGGCTTCCAAGGTATTTTACATTCTGCACTTTTCTCAGCTCTACTCCATCCAAATTTATAGCTTTACTAGGCCCTATCCACTTCCTTGTCATTATCATCACTTCACACTTTGCCAACCTAAATTTCATTCCACTCTCTTTCACTTCCTCTTCCTTTTACACCCATACCATCAAGTCATCAGCAAACATAACGAAATTGAAATGAAAGGTGAAAGTAGAGAGGACCTAATGAGAAGAGGACAACAGAGAGAGTTGTTCTATAGGAGGGTAAGAGACCTGCTATGGAGAGTTGTTCTATAGGTGTGTAAGAGAACTTCTATGGAGAAGTGCCCTTGAAGTACAGGGCGTACTTTGTACCCATTGTCACACATGCAACAGAAACATGGACATTGAATCTAAAAGAGACCAGGAAAATGGAGGTCTTGGGAATGAGGTTTGTGAGGAACATGTTAGCTGTCACGAGGATAAACAGGATTAGTAATGAAGTTATCCGGGAAGAGTAGGGGTACAGGGAGTACATGAGATAGTAGAGGAAGCAAGGGTAAGATGGTATGGGTATGTAATGAGGATGGAAAAAGACCGCAAAGGGGCCCAAGAAAGAGATGAGAGGAGAAGATAACCAAAATATTGCTCCTAAATAATAATAATAATAATAATAATAATTTTTTTTTAAATATATTTATCATATTTTGTTATATTATTATAAACTTTTATTTTGAAGTTAGAAGTCAGTAAAAATTTTCTTGAAGATACAGCTATTCATTACCTGTTGGTCCAGTGGCAGCAGAGTGAACTGTGTTGTTCTTTTCATTGTAAAATAAATAATGTGTTGGTTCTTTTTATGTCTTTATCCACCTTTCCTGTACCTTCTTTCAGATATAATAATGTTAAGATTCAAGAGTTCAAATCCTAGCAAGATTAAGATTCAGATTTAGAATTCTGAAGATTCACACAGTCTTAAATAGCAGAGAAAGTAAAGTAAAATCATGAAGTCATGCAGTTTATGATTCATGATGTTTGTACTAATGACTACTTGTTAAGACGAAGCCGGTACCTGTGTCGGCTCATGCTCCGTGGCGAGTCCGGTGAGGAAGCGCAAGATGTACTTGAGCGCAGGTTTCGAGATGAACTCTTTCCAGTCATCACTGTCAGTTCTCGATTGAGTTTGCTCCAAAGATGGTGCGTGAAGCTGCAAACCCAGACACACTTGTTAAATAGACATCACACCCCTTTAAGACACATCCAAATATATTACATCTTAAATGCCAAGTAGGCTAAGTTCGCTGGTGAACATGGTTTATCATATAAATTAGGTAAGAAAAGATGATTTAATTTTTTTTTTTAAATAGATAAAATGTGTTCAAATAAAATTGTTTACTCACGGACACGTAGTCCAAGGCCTGACTCACAAAACCCAAGGAGATGATGTGATCCTTCAGAGTGTTGCCGATTGCGTTCCTTTCTATTACCGTCGCCAAGACGCACA